>JAWZYT010006957.1:0-26462 GCA_034508575.1 Petrolisthes manimaculis | reverse complement strand
TTCCCTCACTTCCCCCTTGTCCACTTTCCTTAACCCTGCCACTCTGCCCTCACTTTACCTCTCTTGCCCCTTCTTTCTTTTCCTTCCCTCAATATCCCCTGCACTTTTAACTCTTATTCCCTTACCTTGACCTCTACCTCCCTCCCTTCCCTTTACCCCTACCTCCCTCCCTTCCCTTTACCCCTACCTACCTTCCCTTACCTTCCTACCTCTCCCTTTCTTAACCTCACCTCCCTTCCTTCCCCTTACTTCTATCTCCCTTTCCCCTAACCTTTACCTCCCTACCTCCTTCAACTTACTTACCCATGCACTGACAGAGACAAACTTACAGGCCACCCGTCTCCTCCCCTCCCCTTCCCTCGTTACCCTTCACACACACACACACACACACACACACACACACACACACACACACACACACTTTTCCTCACACCAGATATTAAAATTCCCACCTGCACGTTGCTTTCACGCACTTTTTTTAATGTTCACACTGGTGCCCTTTCTCTCTCTCTCTCTCTCTCTCTCTCTCTCTCTCTCTCTCTCTCTCTCTCTCTCTCTCTCTCTCTCTCTCTCTCTCTCTCTCTCTCTCTCTCTCCTCTCTCTCTCTCTCTCTCTCTCTCTCTTCACTAATTCATTTTTCCCCAGTGCACTCAGAGTTAGAAGGCAGAATATACTTCGTTTTCCTGTATTTATAAAAGACTGCACGGATGGATTTTAAAACTTTCACCATCCATTTGTTTATTTTTGTTTCCTCTCTCGTATTTTTTTTTTTTTTCTCTGTAAAACTTGTACATTATTTTCTGTTTCATTTTTTCCTAAGTGGTTTGGTTCTCTGTTTGTTTATTTGTTTGTTTGTTTGTCTGTCGAGGAGATTTACCTAGAATATGTGTGTGTGTTGTGTGTGTGTGTGTGTTTGTTTTGTGGTGAAATGTAAATACTGAATACTGTTCATTTCAGCTCTCTCTCTATCTATCTATCTATCTATCTATTTATCTCTCTCTCTCTCTCTCTCTCTCTCTCTCTCTCTCTCTCTCTCTCCTCTCTCTCTCTCTCTCTCTCTCTCTCTCTCTCTCTCTCTCTCTCTCTCTCCATCATTCACTTCCATATTACCAACCCTTCCCTTCCCTCATTCACTTCTTTCTTCCTTCCTCCCCTTCTCGACTCCCCCTCCCCCCTCCCCCCTGACTCCCCCCCCCTCCCCCCTCTCTTAATAGGTTTTACACCCCCTTGTCGTAATGAATTCTGAGGTAGACGTTCCAAACAGCTTCTGGTAGGCTTGGTGTATGTGTGTGTGTGTAGGTGTGAGTGTAGGTGTGTGTACAGTATGTTGGTGTGTTTGGCTGTGTCATGTTAGGTTAGTGAGAGAGAGAGAGAGAGAGAGAGAGAGAGAGAGAGAGAGAGAAAGATAGAGAGAGAGTAGATACATGGAGTAGTGAAGTTGTTGCTAGTAGACAGGTATGTATATAGGTGTGTTGTGTGTAGGTGTATATTATTGGTTTGAATTAGATTGGGTACATAAATTAGTGGTAGTCTTGTTAGGTGTGGATATGTGTAGGGTACTGTACGTGTGTGTGTGTAGGGAGCGTGTGTGTGTGTGTGTGTGTGTGTGTGTGTGTGTGTGTGTGTGTGTTTGGTGTTTCTCCGTAAGAATTTATACTGTTTAATTAACCGTGTATATACAAGGGAAACAGAATTTAAACTTTTGCAAGGCATTAGATACTTGGTACACACACACACACACACACACACACACACACACACACACACACACACACACACACACACACACACACACACACACACACACACACACACACACACACACACACCAAAAAGCTGAAGAACATTAAAACAATTATGGTATTTGAAAAAAAAAAAAAAAATCCCAGTTGTGATTCATGCATCATCCTTTAAATTAGTTCGAATCCCGTGTACCGAATAATACCAAAGTGTAAGTGTAGGTGGAGGTGGTGGTGGTGTATGCAGGACTTTTGACTCTGACTGTACACGTGGGAGGAGGAGGAGGAGGAGGAGGAGGAGGAGGAGGAGGTACAAGGGTCGCCAGGGGTAATTGAGAGTTTTTTTTTTTAGGATTGTTAATTAGTGAGTTTTACCTGTCTGGATACGTTGTGTGTGTGTGTGTGTGTCTGCTGAAACTTTGGACTGTGTGGGTGGGTACGTGTGTGTTTGTTTGTTTGTGTTTGTGTGTGTGTGTGTGTGAGAGAGAGAGAGAGAGAGAGAGAGAGAGAGAGAGAGAGAGAGAGATGTGGATAGATAAGAGGAAGATTGGAGCCAGTAAGGCCGACATTCTGTAAATCTCTCCTTATCTCACCCGCCTCTCTTTTACCCCCATTCTCTCTCTCTCTCTCTCTCTCTCTCTTCTCCTTCTCTCTCTCTCTCTCTCTCTCTCTCTCTCTCTCTCTCTCTCTCTCTCTCTCTCTCTCTCACACACACACACTACGTTTTTGTTTTTCTATAATTCCTTCATACTTTTAATAGACATCCTTCTTTCATTGCTCCGTGTTTTCGTTGTTCTTACCGTTCCTTCTTCCTGCTGTCACATCATTCGGTATTACTCCCTTTCCTTCATATTCCTTCCTTCCTTTCCTTCATATTCCTTCCTCCCTTTCCTGCATGCGACATAATAAAGAACAAAAACAACGTCAAGAGCCTTTGAAATATGTATGTATGTATGGGATGGACTTTAATTAAACCACTGTACAATTATTATGAAAGAGGTACAGTTGGCCACATAACTGTTTTCCACAAGGTAGGATATATAGAAAGAGATATAATTATTCTTGAACTACTGTAATAAATGTTCTACCAAGTGACTCTGGGATTAGCAAACAACAAACCTAATAATAATAATAATAATAATAATAATAATAATAATAATAATAATGTTGTATTGCATTTACGTATATTGTTATAATTTCTCTATGTTGTAAACCTTCGAAAACAACAACAACCTATGTATGTACGAATTTTTGTGGCCTATAGTACAAGGGATTTATATGTATAGGGGTGTATGTATTCCTATGTATTTATGTATGTATGTATGAAGTGGATATCAGATTTTGCTTTAAGGGACCCTGTAATGTAGTCAGAAAATTGGAGGTAAATGAGTCCTTCAAATATGGCCACGAAACACCACCTATAGGGAAGGAGCTTGTTTCGTGGTCTGGTTAGGTGGAATCAGAAGCCTCCATTTTTTATACACGATAATAGGGTCCTTAAGAGAGGTGTGGGTGTAACAGCTTCTTAAAAATTAATGGCATACTGATGACTTTGTTGATAATGTGTTGTGGTAATGGTGGTGTGATGGTAGTGGTGATGGTGTGATGGTAGTGGTGATGGTGTTGTGATGGTTATGGTAGTGTTGTAATAGTGTTTATGTGTTTAATGGTGTGATGGTAGTGGTGGTGTTGTGTTGGTTGTGGTTGTTGTAATAGTGTGATAGTGGTGGTGGTGTGATGAAAAGTGTGATGGTAGTGGTGGTGTGTTGGTTATGGTTGTTGTAATAGTGTTGATGTTGTTTTGAATAGTGTGAAGGTAGTGGTGGTGTTGTGCGTATAGTTGCATGCAAGACACAGACACACACACACACACACACACACATACTTCAAACAGGGACCCCATATCAACCAGCATGGAATGGGACGCCTCGCTTCAACACACAACAACAACAACAACAACGTCTCATCCAATTATCCTTATTTTTGAGTGGGGGCTCCCATTTTCAGGTGTGTCTGTTTCATATGTCCACAACTGTACACGTAGGTTTTGTAGTCAGTAGCTCCATGCAGGGAATATTGCAACTTCAACCAACCAACCAAGCACACCTGTGAACAGAGATATATATCGTGTTGCAGTCCTTTACATTCACTCATTCTCTCACCCGTTCATTCATTCATTCATTTCATTCAGTCTTTTTCGTATTCCGGTATTGAGTAACATCCCTATATCGTCCATTCATCCTTCCCTGTCACTATTCTTCCTCATCTCCATCCTCTCTCTCTCTCTCTCTCTCTCTCTCTCTCTCTCTCTCTCTCTCTCTCTCTCTCTCTCTCTCTCTCCTCTCTCTCTCTCTCTCTCTCTCTCTCTCTCTCTCTCTCTCTCTCTCTCTCTCATTTTTATCCCTCCCATCCCTAGATTTTACCAACCCTATGCCTGCCCCCTCACCCAACCCCCCAACCCCCTCTCCTCATACCCACATACACAGAGACCCACCCCCCTCATACCCACATAGCCTACACAACTGCCCCCCCCCCCTTCCAGACTACAACTACCCCCCCATCTTTGAATATCCCATAGGCATATAGAACATAGGCTGTGATATATATACTGTAGGTAGGTAGGTAAGTAGGTAGGTAGGTAAGGTAGGTTGATTGGTAGGTAGGTACAGAAGGTAAGTAGGTAAGGTAGGTAGGTACAATAGGTAAGATAGTCCTAGGTACCATATATGTATTTAGAAGGGTATAGGTCTTATTGGGTATAGGCCTAGGGTGTGATATCTTGATTTATTATAAGTCTATTCCCTCTGTCTCTGTCTGTCTGTGTGTCTATCTATTTATTTATCTATCCGTCTATCTATCTATCTATCACACTATTATTCCCTCTTACTCTCCTCAAACATATACAGTACTTCCTTCCCCCTACTCTACTCCTCTCTTCCTTCCCCCTACTCTACTACTCTCTTCCTTCCCCAATTATTTTCCTCTCCACCTTTCGTATACTCTCCTTTTCACACACTCCTCCACGTCCGTCCTTCCTTCCTTCCTTCTTTCTCTCATCCCTGTACTTTCTTCATCCCCCAGTTTCTTCCTCCCTCTCTCCCTCCCTCCCTCCCTCTACAGCCTACGTGCCTCTGCCTTAGTCTTGTGGATGAGGTGGAGTGTGGGAGGGATGTTTGGGATCCACGGGGAATCTGATGTGGAGGTGGAGTGGTGGGGTTTGGTCAGAGAGAGAGAGAGAGAGAGAGAGAGAGAGAGAGAGAATTGATGGAGTAACAGATGGATACAATGCTACGGGGTGAGGGAAAGCAAGCAAGAGAGAGAGAGAGAGAGAGAGAGAGAGAAGAGAGAGAGAGAGAGAGAGAGAGATTGTATCGTGTCATGAGGTCGGAGCTTTAAGTGTGAATGACGACTGCATGACATCACACTGGCCTTATTACCCTGCCAATGTATGTGTGTGTGTTAGAGAGAGAGAGAGAGAGAGAGAAAGAGAGAGAGAGACAGGAACAAGGGTAAGGCAATAAACACGGTGACACACACATCCCAGTCACCCCTTGCCATCTGCATACACACACACACACTCTCTCTCTCTCTCTCTCTCTCTCTCTCTCTCTCTCTCTCTCTCTCTCTCTCTCTCTCTCTCTCATTTCCTCTCCTCTCCCCTCCTTATCCTTTCCTATTCCCTCCTACTTCTTTCCATAATTTTCATCTCGCTGTCCCACACCTTGCTTACAATTGCCAGCATTTATAACCGGTACAGGAAAAAGAGGACTGACAACGAGGAATGTACCCGTTATAAGTGCTGGCAACTGTATGTACATCTCTTGCTATTTTATTTTTGTTTGATTAAGGGGGTGTAGGAATTGGGGAACAGGTTTGGGGGGGGGGGGTTAAGGGTGCGGGAGTAGGGGAACAGGCTTAGGGGGGGGGGGGGGTTAGGGGGGGTAGGGGAATAGGGGGACAGACTTTCTACCCACCATAACCATGTCCCCCTATTCCCGCACCCCCCCCAAGCCTGTCCCCTACTCCCACACCCCCTTAAGAGTATGTAAAGTTATATATGGTGTCATTTGGTTTGTTTTTTTATCAACCAAGTTCCTTCCTTCCTTCCTTCTCTTCCTAAGACACAAATAACTCAACCCTCCACGTATTTCCTCTCCCTTCCTCCGTTTTTCCTTTCCTTTGCTCCATCAATTTTCTCTCCCTTCCTCCCTCCCTCCCTCCCTCCCTCGTCCCACTGTCCCTCAATCCCCTCACTGTCTCGTCAACATCCTGAGCTGTTTCCGCCTCCCCTTTGCTCCTTTCCCCTCTTCTTCCCTTCCCCTCCCATCTCCTCTCCCCTCCCCTCTCCTTCCCTCCTCCTCTCCTCCTCTCTCTCTCTTTCCCTCCCTCCCTGATTACCTCTCTTCTCTTGCCCTCCTCTTCCTCCTCCTCTTCCCTCTCTCCTTCTCTCCCCTCTCTCCTTCTCTCCCCTCTCTCTCTTTGCCTCTCCTCCCCTCTCTTTTACCGGCTCATCATTTTCCCTCATCTCTTTACCTCTCTCTCTCTCTCTCTCTCTCACACACACACACACACACACACACACACACACACACACACAACACACACACACACACACACACACACACACACACACACACACAACCAACCACTCTTCCTACACTAGACACACCCCATCACCATTCTTGCCTCACACATATTGCCTCGGGAGAAATGTGTGTGTGTGTGTGTGTGTGTGTGTGTGTGTGTGTGTGTGTGTGTGTGTTGCAAAAAGTACAGTACCACCGGTATTACTTCGCTTATGGAAAAAAAAAATAATAAACATAAATGTAACCTATACTGGAACTTGAATTATTATTATTATGTATTATTATGTATTACTGTGTATTATTATTATGTTGTATTATGTATTATTATGTATTATTATTTATTGCTATGTATTATTATGTTGTATTATGTATTATTATGTATTATTATTTATTGCTATGTATTATTATGTATTATGTATTACTGTGTATTATTATTATGTATTGCTATGTATTATTGTGTATTATTATTATGTATTATTTGTATTATTGCCTATATTGAGTATGTGATGGTATGCTTTTGTGCTGATTACATTTTCTTTCTCTCTTTACAGGTAAGACTTGTTTCCTTAGTCACCTGAACATAGAGGAGTAAAGGTGAGAGAGAGAGAGAGAGAGAGAGAGAGAGAGAGAATGAAAATGAGAGTGAAAATGAGAATGAGAGAATGAGAATGAGAATAAGAGAGAGAATGAGAGAGTGAGAATGAGAATGAGAGAGAGATCGTAATACAGAAAGAGAGAGAGAGAGAGAGAGAGAGAGAGAGAGAGAGAGAGAGAGTGAGAGAGGGGATGAAGGTATTGAAGTATTGAGTTATTGGTGATCACACACAGCAGATAACTGTGTGCATCATACACTATTTGTTTCACTCTTTATATTGATATGTATGTATGTATGTGTGTATGTATGTATGTATGTGTGTGTGTGTGTATGTATGTATGTAAACGTGGAGATGGAGTGTGTGTGTATTGTGTACGTATATGTGTCTGTATGTGTGTCTGTATGTATGTAAGTATGCATGTATGTGTGTGTGTATAGATGATGATGATGGTTTTCCAATCTACCCCCTTCCCCCCCCCCTCCCTTCCCCCTCCCCCTTCCTACTGACGATACTCATTGTGTTGTTGTCTGTCTGGGTGGCCACTGAATGAATAGATGGGTACAAGGAAGGGAGAGAGAGCGGGAGGAAAGGAGAGGTACAGATACATTACCTAGACTCGAGGTTTCAGTTTTGTTTGGGTGGTGGTGGGTAATTGATTTTTTTTTTTGTCTGTTTTTTTTTTTTTTTGTCTTTTTTTTTGTCTGTTTTTTTTTTTTTTTTTTTTGTCAGCTCATTTATGTTTCTTTGTCTGTTTGTCTTTTATTTTCTTTGCCTCTCTGTTTTCGATTTTTTTTTTTCTATCGTTTACATTTATTATTTGTATTTATAGTAATGGCTTTCTGTGTGTGTGTGTGTGTGTGTGTGTGTGTGTGTGTGTGTGTGTGTGTGTGTGTGTGTGTGTGTGTGTGTGTGTGTGTGTGTGTGTGTATTTTCTCAGCACCGTGCCAGCCCATTTTTGTTTTTCTTTTTATGTTTTAGTTTCGTCGTTCATGTTTTGTTTTTATGTTGTGAAGGCAAATTGTCATTCCTACCATACCAGTGTCTCTTTTTGTGTGTGTGTGTGTGTGTACCCCTGTATGTCTGTGTGTATGTATGTCCTTTACGTTAAAACTTTGGTGTATTTTTTATGTGTGTGTGTGTGTGTGTGTGTGTGTAATATGCTCGACCTATATCCTCATTCCTCATTTGGTTCTCTCTCAAGTCTTCCTTCCTTCCTTCACTCCTCCACGTCATTCATAAATTAATTTACTCATACTTATATTCATTCACAAATTTAAGCACTTTTTTTTCTCCATGCTTTCTTTCTCTGTCTCATCCTTTCCATAATTTAATTTTCCTTATATTTTTTTAAGCAGGCTGTCTCGTCTCTTTCACACACACACAGACACACACATTCTCTCTCTCTCTCTCTCTCATGTGTGCCTGCCTAACCCCTTGCCTTGTCAGATTAGAGTTATCAATAATTCATGTTTCCATACAACCATTTACATTCAAAGCACCGTCCCTTCCCTTCCCTTCCTTCCCTCCCATTCCATTCTTGATCTATTCCTTGTCTTTCCCATCCCTTTCCTCACTTCTCTCTTTTGTCTTTGTTTTTCTATATTCCTCCTTCTCCTCCCATCCTTTTCCTCACTTCTCTCTCCCACCCATCTCTGTACCATCCCCTCTCCTCTCCTCTCCTCTCCTACCCCTCTTATAACCTGAATACACCTCCCCATTCCCCCTCCCCTCACACACACACACACACACATCCATCCATACCTCCAGCACTGACCACACCCACTACACCACTTTAGTCTTGTCTGAAAATTTGCTATTCCTTGGTCATGATAGATTTGGGTAAGAGTTAGGTTATGTTTATGGTGGGATGTGAACTTATTGAGAAGGGAGAGAGTTTATAATTATGGATGGTTGTATAATATGGTGAGGTGAATGTTTGTGTGTGTAATATGTAATGTACAGTGTATGTGTATGTGTAATATGTAATGTACAGTGTGTGTGTGTGTAATATGTAATGTACAGTGTGTGTGTGTGTATTATGTAATGTACAGTGTGTGTATGTGTAATATGTAATGTACAGTGTGTGTGTATGTGTAATATGTAATGTACAGTGTGTGTGTGTGCAATGTATAATGTACAGTATGTATGTGTATGCGTGTGTAATATGTAATGTACAGTATGTGTGTGTGTGTAATATGTAATGTACAGTGTGTGTGTGTGCAATATATAATGTACAGTATGTATGTGTGTGTGTGAGTGTGTGTAATATATAATGTACAGCGTGTGTGTGTGTGTATATAATAGATAGTTAACATCATGTTGGACTGTTTATCTTGAATACATCGACATATAGCCAGGAATAATTATTATGTGAAAGACATGTATCCTTATATACGTTTGTATGTATGTAAGTTTATATGTGAAAATTATGTATTATCTATGTACGTATGATGGTGTGTATTGATTGTGTGTGTGTGTGTATGTATGTGTGTTACCATGACAACCTATACCATGAACTTGTTTAATATTCCTGTCTTACATAAACTTTATTGATGGTATATTGACCCTGTGTAAGGTTTAAGGGAAATGGTGGGTGTATGGGTGTGTAGGTGGTGGGTGTATTAGGGTGTAGTGGGTGTAGGTGGTGGGTGTATTGGGGTGTAGGTGGTGGGTGTGTTAGGGTGTAGGTGGTGTAGGTGGTGGGTGTATTGGGGTGTACTGGGTGGATGGGTGTGTGGGTAGTGGGTGTGTGTATGGTGGGTGGGGTGGAGGAAGGGGAGAAGGAAATGATGATGATGAGAGAGAGAGAGAGAGAGAGAGAGAGAGACCGTCACCACCCTGCCATTTAAATATTTAATTAGACCAACTTCCAATACAGGAGAGGTAATGGCCAGTTCACTCTCTCTCTCTCTCTCTCTCTCTCTCTCTCTCTCTCTCTTTCTCTCAGTCACACATTCTATCTCTTATCAGTTAACAGATATCAGTGTTGTGTCTGGCTCTCTTTCTCTCTCTCTCTCCCTCTTCACCTCTCTCTCTCCCTCCCTCCCTCTTCATCTCTCTCTCACTCTTCACACTTCTCTCTCTCCCTCACTCTTCACTTCTCTCTCTCCCTCACTCTTCACATCTCTCTCTCTCTCACTCTTCACCTCTCCCTCTCTCTCTCACTCTTCACCTCTCCCTCTCTCTCTCTCTCTCTTTCTCTTCACCTTTCCTTCTCACCCCTTCTTTCTCCATCTTCATATTTCATTCCCACTCTTTTCTCTCCTCTTTACTTCGTCTGTTGTTGTTGTTGCTGCTGTTGTTGTTTACACTTTATATTCTTATTGCTTTCTTTCTATTGTCTTTCTCTTCTCGTTCCTATTCACTTCTTCCTATATTATTCCATCTCAAAGCCTTACGAGAGAGAGAGAGAGAGAGAGAGAGAGAGAGAGAGAGAGAGAGAGAAAGAGAGAAAGAGAAAAAGAGAGTGGAAGCAAGGAAGTAATGTAAGAGACAGAAGAGACATACATACATACACGAAGAAGGAGGAGAGGAAGGATGATGATGATGAGGGAAGAGGGGAGTGAGAAAATTAGTATTTATAGTGGAGGATACTACCCTCTTTCCTTGGTCCCTTCCCTTCCCTCCCCCTACCCTTCCCTTCCCTTCCCTTCCCTTCCCTTTCCTCTTTAACCTGTGCTGTCCTTCCATCTCTTCCATTGCCTTGCCTTGCCTTCGTTTCCATCTTCTTGTACTTTCCTTCCATCTTTTCCATCTCCACCTTTCTCATTAATTCCATCGTTTCTCTCCCTTCCTTTTCCTTCTTCAAAACTTCTCTTCTCTGCTTTACACTTCCTCTATTTCCTCTTTATCTTCCTTTTCTTAACCTCCATTTCCTTCTTTGAAATTTACTTCCCTTCCTAGTTCATCCTTTTCTTTCCCTCCATCTTCATTACATTTTCTTGTCCTCCCTTTTCCTTTTTAGTCAGCCTTTATGTACCCTTCCTTCCCTCCACCCATCTCCCCTCCCCCCTCCACCTACACCTACACCCCCTCCCCCTACACCCTTTCCCACTCCCCTATACTTGTCCATACGCACCTGCCTGGCTACCGTTCCCTCCCCCTCATTCATCTCCCTTACCTCCTTCCTTTCTTCCTTCCCTCCCTCCTTCCCTCCCTTCCTCCACTACCCATTTAAAACTTCCCTTCTCTCCCTGTTTCTTTCTTGCCATTTTATTCTCTTTCCCTGTCTTAGTCGTCTTTCATTTTTCTATTCCTTGTTTCTTACACTAAATTTCTATGTATATTTTTAGTTTTCTCTCTCACCTTCTCCCTCTTCTCTTCTCAACGTCTCTCCACTATCACCTCTTTTATTTTCTCTTACTTTCTCTTCCCTCCTCTTTTAATTTCTCTTACTTTCTCTTCCCTCCTCTTTTAATTTCTCTTACTTTCTCTTCCCTCCTCTTTTATTTTCTCTTACTTTCTCTTCCCTCCTATACCTCTCTCTTTCTCTTTTATACCTCTAGCTCGCCTCGCTCCCCATGCATGTACTCTTCCTCTCTGTTCTCTCTCTCTCCCTTCCCTTCTTTCACCTCTCCTTCGTCATTTCCCTCTTATTACTGTCCCATACTTCACGTTAATCTGGCCATACTTCCCCTTGCTTTGTCCCTCATCTTCCTCTTCCCTCATCTTCCTCTTCCTCTTCCTCTTCCACTTAACTTTTTTTGGGGTGTAAATATATCATCCGTTTCAACTCGACCCTCTACACCATTATTTTTCTCCCCTCTTTCCTCTCTCCATATGTCAATCTCTTTTATCCGTTTTTCTCTCTCAGTTGTTCCTTTTTAGCTCCGGCCTCAGCTGAGAGCTCAAGGTCTTACCGTAATTATTGTTCTTGTTCTTGTTCTTCTTGGGGCGACAACTTCTAAAATGGTTCAACTGACTCACTCACTCACTCCCATCCATTTTCTTTTACCGACATTGAATCATTTTTTCAACCGAGAGGGGGTTCAACCGAGGGGTTCACCCTCAATAAAAATGGTTCATTTTCAAAAGTTGAATATAACCATATGAATACGAAAATCCAGATAAAACATAATTAATATTTTTGAGACCTTTACATATGGATATTTTATTATTTCACTTGAATCATTAAAAGCCGGAGCTTTTGAAGGGTTTTCCTTCATGTTTTTGTTCTTACTAATATTTCTAGTCCCAATCACCTTCCCCCCCCCTCTATCTCTCTCTCTTTTTCACTGTTGTTGCTTTCCTATCATAGGTTAGTTAGTGTTAGTGGTTCCTCCAAATGAAGACTCGAGAAACAGACTCCATCGATCGGTATTGTAGCGATTTTCATGTCAAAGTTTTAAGGAACCGACAATTACATTTCTCTATCTATCCAATTTGGCGACTATAATAGATTACAGACAATAGATAGATAGATACAATAGATGAATGACCCTAAACCACAGACACTGTGACTGACAAACTGACTGATTGACTAACTAACTATTCATGTCTGTAAGAAAAAAAGAGTCCATGCAAAGAAATCAGATCACTTTTTTTTCCACCCCCCACCCCACCCCCCAATTCTTTCTGTCCATGTGCACTGTTGCTTTATTAGCCTATCTCGCCTGGTGTGCAATAAATGTCAACCCAAATTAGTAAGAGGAAACTGGTGTACCAATCACAGCTCTCAGGCCACTGGGGAGGTACGTGTGAGGCCTGGGTGGGGTAGGGGCAAGGGGTAGAGGGTGAAGAGGAGGGGGACAAGGAGGGGAGAAGGGGTATGGGGTGAAAAGGGGAGCAAGGGGAAGGGAAGAAGAGATGTAGGGTGAGGAGAAGGGGGAGCAAATGGAAGGAGAGAAGGGGTATGGGGTGAGAAGGAGGTGGGCAAGGGGAAGGGGAAGAAGGGGTATGGGAGGAGAAGGGGGAGCAAGGGGAAGGGGAAGAAGGGATATGGGAGGAGGAGAAGGAGAAGGGGTACAATAGGGTACTTCATTATGCAGAAGATGGTGCCTGTTTGTTTACACTTGTGTTTATGGGTTTACATATGAGCGCGTGTTGGTAGTTATGGACGACTTTATATGTATGTATGTATGTAGCTGTCCCATTAGATGACTTGGTGTCGTGTGTAACTAAGGTACCTATTGTATATAATATTATGAACCATTGTGTAGGACTTTATATGAGTTATTGTATAGGACTTTATGTGAGTTATTGTATAGGACTTTATGTGAGTTATTGTAAAGGACTTGATGTGAGTTATTGTAAAGGACTTTATGTGAGTTATTGTATAGGACTTTATGTGAGTTATTGTAAAGGACTTTATGTGATTTATTCTAAAGGACTTTATGTGAGTTATTGTATAGGACTTTATGTGAGATTATAACTCTTGTGAACCCTCGACCTTCGACTTAATTGAGGGAACACGACGACGCTCATTGGTGAAAGAAATAGTGGAGCTTTAAGTTAATGTGAATCGATACACCCTGTTGCAAAAGACGATGATTCTCGATTGGAAAAGACACAGACACACAGACAGACAGAGTGAGACAGACAGAGACAGACACACAGACAGACAGAGACAGGGTGGGTGCTGTGCGTGTATATGTGTATGGTATGTATGTATGTATGTGTAAGTCAATGTGTGCCCGTGTGGAGTAATATAAATGATAAACTAATATTCCACCCACCATTATTCCACAGTTGTATATAGATATATATATTGTATGCATATATAATGAGGGTGGTAGGCTGGGTTCTGAATGTGTGTGTGTGTGTGTTTATATATAAATATATGTGGGTAGGGGTTTTGGCGTATGTGTATATTTGTTTATCTCTTTATGAATGTGCGTGTGTGTGTGTGTGTGTGTATGTGTATGTGTATGTGTGTGTGTGAGTGAATATATATATTATGTGCGCATGTGGGTTGGCGGTTTTTTTTTTTTTTTTTTTTTTTTTTTTGTACTTTATGAGCCATTAGGGAAGCGAGCCATCTGCCCCCCCCCCTCTCTCTCTCTCTACCATCACCATCCTCTCCATCCTTCACCTCCTCTATTGTCCCTTACCCAACCTTCCCACCTACCCACCCACCCTCCACCTCACCCTTCACCTCTCCCTTCTCCACTGCACCCTCCTCCGCTGCACTCTCCTCCACCTATTCCCCTCCTCCACATCTCCCTCCAGCACCTCTCCCTCCTCCACCTCTCCCCCTCTCCACATCTACCACCACCACCACCACCAGCCACCACCAGCCACCACCACATGTCCACCTCATTACCATATATGTTGTCCCTTGTTGTCCACCAAAGTTTTTGTTGTTGTTCCTCAGCCAGACTGTTTTGTTACTACTGGGGAAGGAAGGCAGGAAGGTGGAAGGGGTAGTGTGGTGGTGGTGGTGAAAGAGTGGTGTGGTGTGGTGTGGTGTGGTGTGGGAAAGGAAGGAAGGTGGAAAGGGGTAGTGTGGTTTGGTGGTGGTGGTGGTGGTGAAAGAGTGGTGTGTTGTGGTGTGGTGTGGGAAAGGAAGGAAGGTGGAAAGGGATAGTGTGGTTTGGTGGTGGTGGTGGTGGTGGAGAAAGATGGGGTTCAGTGGGAAAGGAAGGAAGGTGAATGGAAAGGGATAGTGTGGTTTGGTGGTGGTGGTGGTGGTGGTGGAGAAAGAGTGGTGTGGTGTGAGGAAGGAAGGAAGGCGGAGTGTTTGGTGTTGGTGAAAAAAAATGAGGTGGATTGAAGATAAAAAGTTTGAAAGGAAGGAAAAATGGACAAGAAATGGAGAGAGGAAGTAAAAGTCCCTCTCTCACCAACCCTCACACCATTCCCTCTCACACCAACAACCCCTTGCTTTCCCTCTCACCAACCCACTCACAACTTTCCTTCTCACACCAACAACCCCTTGCCTTCCCTCATATCAACCCTCTCATCATATCCACTCAACAACCTCTCAAACTTCCCCCTCACCAACCCACTCCCCTTTCCCTCTCACCAACGCTATAACCTCTTCCTATAATTATCCTACCTACTGTCAGCCTCATCTAACTCGACCCCCTCCTCACCAACAAAACAATTTTCAGTTTCCACACGCTAATTATTACACGGTCTAACTTTTATTCAGCCATAAATCCTTAATGCAGGTCAGACTGTGGGATTATTCATATGTGGGTGTCACGCCGAGAGTGCTATTTGATTATTTAATGAGAAAAAAGTGGTGGTGCTGTTATTAGTAAGGGAGGAGACGGGGTGGTTTTTAGAGAGTGTGTATGTATAGCCTTACGTGGGGTTCAGGTTGGATAGCTACTCACTCACTCACTCACTCACTGCCTCCTCCAAACTGTACTACTAAACAAGTCCTCAACCCATACAGTGAAGTACAGTTGTAGGTTTCGTGGCATAGTTAGGAAGAAACTAGTTATTTCGGTGGACTTTAAAGGCTACTGATTTCTCCATAACTGTGCATGCCTGAAAAATAATAGACCATTGCCCAAGTAAAGAGACCCATGAAAACCCCCGTCTGGTCTCTCACAGGGACTTGGTGGCTTCTGCTTTCTCCTGACTATGCTACGAAACAAACTCCATCAATATAGACGGTGGTGTTTCGTGGCAATGTTTGAACAACTCTATCACCTCCCATTTTCTGACGACACCACGGGATCCCTTAAGACTAAAATAATAAGCTATACATATATATTATAAATGTTGTCGTGTCATTCCCGTGATCCTCTCAGATGATAAAAGAAAAAGAAGAAGGTTTTTATCCATGTAATCCAGTAGCGTGACACTTTCCTCACGTCCAGGTCATAATAATAATAATAAGGGTTCACGAGGGGTGGAGTGAGTGAGGGAGTGAGTGAGTGGAAGTAAGTACAGTAATCCCACTTCCTTCCTCTTTAATGAATTTACATGTTGTGGAAGTAAATAAAAAAACTTTCTCTCTCTACTCCTACTTGGTTCGCGTTACACTTCCCTCACGTTTTACATACCCTGGAAATAACAGCTTTGTGTGTGTGTGTGTGTGAGTGAGGGAGGGAGTGAGTGAGTGAGTGAGTGAGTGTGTGTGTGTGTGTGTATGTGTGTGTGTAGGGAACTAGGGACCGAGTGAGTGGGTGAGTTTGTGTGAGTGAGTGAGTGAGAGAATGAATATGTGTGTGATGTGTGTGTATGTGTGTGTATAGGGACCGAGTAAGGTTGAATACAGAGAGGGGGATGGACGTGAGCACAACAATCCATTCCAGTGGACAGATACATAATATACACATCCCTTAAAAAATGCCTTGATTCCTCCAAAGTATGCTAGGAAACAGGACCCCATGAACAAAAATAATGGTGTCCCGTTGCTTGGAATAATTTGGAGGAATAAGTTGTTGTATATGGGAGTCCAACACAGTTACCAATTATATTATAACCAATTATATATTCGTACGGTTTTTACTCGTGATTAACGCCAAAAAAAATACTTGAGTTTGATGTATACATGTTGTTTCAGATTAGGTCGACGCAAATATCCACACATATGTTGTTATTATTGTTATTATTATTATTATTATTATTGTTATTTTTTTTTTTTTTATTATTATTATTATTGTTATTTTTATTATTTTTATTATTATTATTATTTTATTATTATTATTATTGTGTCGAACCTATTCAAGTATTTTCCATCGTCAATTACCAAAGTATTTCCATTATTCACACATTTCAATCTTGCTCATATTTCAAATCATAGACCCCCATTCATATTACCTACTTCACCCATTAGCAAAACTCACCCATGTATACATATTATTATTATTATTATTACATACATACATATACATACATACATACATATATATAAATAAATTGAGGGTGCTGTGTTTGTGTGAATGGGAAGAGATGAGATAAAATAGTTTGGCCTTGTAAAACTCGGCGCCGGTTGTCACGGATAAGCGCTATCAGTTTAATTAAATAAATATTGCCTTTGGAATCTCGCTGGGGGATTTGTATTTACTATATAATATTATAGACAGTTGAGTTGCCTGGGAGTTTGGTTGTATTGTAGTATAATATAGATGTTGTGTGTTGTGTTGTGTTGTGTTGTAGATGTTGTGTTGTGTTGTGATGTACGGTAGATGTTGTATGTTG
Organism: Petrolisthes manimaculis; assembly: GCA_034508575.1. Taxonomy (NCBI): domain Eukaryota; kingdom Metazoa; phylum Arthropoda; class Malacostraca; order Decapoda; family Porcellanidae; genus Petrolisthes; species Petrolisthes manimaculis. Next base: position 9,443 of record JAWZYT010006957.1, on the reverse strand, counting down.
TGTTGTATTGTAGATATTCTGTGTTGTGTTGTGTTGTGTTGTAATGTAGATGTTCTGTGTTGTGCTATTGTGTGTTGATTGTGTTGTGTGTCATGATTGTGTTGAGTGTTGTGTTTTATTACTGGCCTGAACTTTGATAAGAACATTTAATCATTGGCATAATTCCATATTTAGTATAAGGTACAGACTTACTTAAAGTACATACCGTGCTATGCATCTCACACATACACATTCACACACCTCAGCTACACACACACACACACACACACGTCTCAGCTATTCATTACACACACACACACACACACACACACACGTCTCAGCTATTCATTACACACACACACACTCAAATATTAAGTTGAAAACATGAGGTTCAGCGACCTACCCGCCTCTACCGGATCAGGTGAGGCTGTTGCTGTTGCTGTTGCTGCTGCTGTTGCTGCTCTCATTCCCCTCTCCCTCTCCCCTTTCCCCGGCAGCTGTTGACCTCGCTTGGGATCACAGTTTATTTACACACTGCGTATATACACTGCCTTGTTTGTGTCGGAGGCTTCAGTCATTGTTGTGATGTTCAGAGAGAGAGAGGAGATGCCCAGCCTCTACACAATGACACCCACCCAAGGATGTGACAAGTCCACTGCTTTGTGTGGAGTGGGGAAGATGAAAGGCAACTGTGAGATAGTTTTATATTTTTATTTTTTACACGAGATGCAGTGGTGGCAGGTGTTAATAAAATTGAAGATAAGAGCAAAAGAGGATAGTGAAAATTGGCAGTATATAAGTTTAAGCAAAAAGGAAAGATGAGAGTTGGTAGCACAATTGTTAAGAGCAAAATAGGATGTGATATAATAGGGTCATATTCTCGTCTCAATATCATGTCAAATGAGATCGAACCAGTGGACACCAAGGTCACATGTATATAGTACAGATGAGGTCAAGTGAGGCCAGTGAGTTATAGTACAGATGAGGTCAAGTGAGGCCAGTGAGTTATAGTACAAATGAGGTCAAGTGAGGCCAGTGAGTTATATATAGTACAGATGAGGTCAAGTGAGGCCAGTGAGTTATAGTACAGATGAGGTCAAGTGAGGCCAATGAGTTATAGTACAGATGAGGTCAAGTGAGGCCAGTGAGTTATATATAGTACAGATGAGGTCAAGCGAGGCCAGTGAGTTATTTATATATATATACATAGAGTTGACCTGATAGTTACACCACCCACACCTCACTGACGTCATCTTACAACTCCCACCCAGTGTTATTAATAAAACAGACAACCTTGGATGTAATTATTATCACCAGAGTGAGAGTAGGACAACTGTTGTTTCACTAAGATGAGGTGATGTCATGTGTTTACTTGGCTCCGATTAATAATGGGTTAAGTTCATGTTCTGTTGTCTCGTGCTTTGTGTTTTTTTTAGTGTTGTGTTGCCTGTTGGTGTGTGTGTGTATTTATTTATTTTGTTATGGGTCGTGTTGTGTTGTCGTGTCGTGTTGTATAGTGTTTTGCTGTGTTGTGTTGTGTTGTCTTTTTGTGTTGTTGTGTTGTGTTGTATAGTGTTTTGCTGTGTCGTGTTGTGTTGTGTTGTGTAAGTTATTGTTTAGTAGTGTGTCGTGTCGTGTTGTTTTGTGGGGTCATAGTTGAGTGTCGCGTCGTGTCGTGTCGGGTTAATGTGTCGTGCTGTGTTGTGTTGGTGCGGGTAAACAAGTTGTGTTGTGTTGTGTTGTGTTGTCGTATGTATTTGGGATGTACTTTTTTTTATGTTGTGATGTTGTAAAAGATATATACGTATGTCCCCCTACTTTTCATTTCCTTATAATATTAGCTGTATCTTCATTTCTTATTAATATTCTTTCTATCTCCTTATCTCCCCCCTCCTTAGTCTGAATTCATGCCCCCTTCCCCTCCCTCATGCCCCCTTCCCTCCCCTCATCCCTCCTTCCCTTCCCTCATGCCCCCTTCCCCTCCCCTCATCCCCCCTTCCCTTCCCTCATGCCCCCTTCCCTTCCCTCATGCCCCCTTCCCCTCCCCTCATCCCTCCTTCCCTTCCCTCATCCCTCCTTCCCTTCCCTCATGCCCCCTTCCCCTCCCCTCATCCCCCCTTCCCTCCCCTCATCCCTCCTTCCCTTCCCTCATGCCCCCTTCCCCTCCCCTCATCCCCCCTTCCCTTCCCTCCCCTCATGCCCCCTTCCCTTCCCTCATGTCCCCTTCCCTCACATAGACCACCCAGTGTTGAACATCCCGGATGGGTACTTCCCCTCTCTCCCCTCCCCCGCATAACTCCCTCTTCCTTCCCTTTCTCCCCTTGTCTCTCCCATATCCTTCTTCCACCTCCCCTCGCCCATACATTCCTTCCCCCCGCCTCCCAATTCCCCTTCCCACATCCTTACTTTGTCCCTTCTTTCCTCCCTTTTCCTCTTCTGTTTTCCCCACCTCGTCTCCCTCGTATACACTCAACCTTAACCTTAACCTGACGTCCCCTCCACCCTGACTAGAATAACCCCTTACATCCCTTCTCCCTTGACGACATCCCCCTTCCCTTACCTCCCTCCACCTCCACCTCCATCCAGATATCGCCCCTCCATTCTCTCTTCTCCTTTGATATCCACCTCCTCCACATAGGCAACTCTCCTTCTCCTCCTCCTCCTCCTCCTCCTCCTCCTCCTCCTCCTCCTCCTCCTCCTCCTCCTCCTCCTCCTCCTCCTCCTCCACGTCTTCCCTGACATTCCTCCTCTTTCTCTTCCTCTTCCCTGACATCCCCACTTGGCACTGTTGGGCGACGTTCTCTGGCACCTGTAATTACGAATCTCCCTTCCCCCCCCATCCCTTCTCTCCCTCGCCGCTTCCTTGCTCACCTGTCTTAATGTCGCCCCCCCCCCCCCTCTCTCTCTCTCTCTCTCTCTCTCTCCCCCCCCCCCCCCCTATACCCCTCTTTTCCTTTCTCTCTCACCTACACCCTTTCCCTCTCACGCTTTTCCTACCCCCTTTTCCCTCTCCTTCCCTCAATTTTCCCTCTCACCTATTACCCCATTTCCCTTTCACCCATTTCCTTTTCCTATCCCCCTCCCTTTTCACTCTCCTACCCCCCTTTTCCCTTTCTCTCGCCAATTCCTTTTATTTTCTGTGTCAGACGTTGCTCTTCCTCTTCCTTCATATCTTAGTTTTCCCATAAGTTTGTTAGTTTTCCCTCCCCTTCCCCTTCACCTTCACTTCGTAATTTCTCTCCAGCCCTTCCATTATTCCCTCTCTTAACCCTTTTACATTTTTCTTTACCGGTACTGTACGTCTTGAACTTCCTCCTGTTTATCTTCCCCTCGTCATACTCCTCGATTCTTCACTTTCCCCTCAAATCATAACTTTTGGGGAAGGAACTCTTGTCGGGTGAACGAGAGAGGGAAAACAAACCAGCTTCATTCTTCCATCATATTTCATTACAGGTCCCGTTGGTTTGTTTGTCCTCATCCCTCCTGGTCATACTCAGCCCAATATGTATGTACTTCAGGTCCTTCGAGAACCCTTCGTATAATTTTTCCCCCCAGGTCTCGTAGGTCTAATTCAGGTCTCCCTCCAATTCCATTCTTCAGCCTCGTTTATATAGTTTTTTTTTTTTTTTGGTCCCCCATCAGGTTATCCCATCATCAGGTCCCCCCCATCAGGTTCCCCCCTATCAGGTCCCCTCATCAGGTTCCCCCCAACATTTTCTCCCCCATCAGGTCCTCAATCAGGTCCCACCAACATTTTCTCCCCCATCAGGTCCCCCCCCCATCAGGTTCCCCCCATCAGGACTCCATTTTCCTACAGTACAGTCAGTCCCTTCAACACTCAATCACTCTGGAGTCTTCAAGAACCATTCACTCATAATGGCCTAATTTATTGTTAGGAACCTGAGTCAGATCGTAAACAAATTATTATCTTGCTTTGAATATTGTAATGAGCAATAAACACGAGTGTCCCGTCAATAAATATGAGTGTGTTAGTCCATACCCTCACTCGGGGGAACTGAACCACATACCATTAAGGGGGTACGGGAGTAGGGACAGGCATGGGGGAAGGTTTGGGGGGTGCGGGAGTAGGGGACAGGCTTGGGGGAATCAGAAGCCACCAGGTCTCACACACGATCACACTCTCCTTAAAGGAAGAAATAACTTTTTTGGTAAATTGGAGAGCTACTGAATCCTACAAACTCTATCACGAAACAGTAACATTGAGGTGACAATTTGTTTTCTAGGAAAGTTTGGAGGAATAATATAGTCCTTCAATAATACAAAAAGAGGTTGTCCCTATATACCTAAGTATTTCCTTAACGTTAAAGTAACTCTGTGATTCTCCCTTTCCTTCCTCTCCTTCTTTCTTCTCTTCTCTTCTCTTCTCTTCTCTTCTCTTCTCTTCTCTTCTCTTCTCTTCTCTTCTCTTCTCTTCTCTTCTCTTCTCTTCTCTTCTCTTATCTCGTCTCCTCTTCCTCCCGGCTGCTCTTCTCTTCTCTTGTCCTTCCCCTCCTACATTTTTTGTGGTTGATGAGCTCTAATTGAATGTTAATAGAGGAAGCGGCCCGATTTTTAGTAGGGGAGAGAGAGAGAGAGAGAGATTCACAGACAGAGAGAGAGAGAGAGAGAGAGAGAGAGAGAGAGAGAGAGAGAGAGAGAGAGAGAGAGAGAGAGAGACTGACAGACATGAGAGAGAGAGATAGAGAGATAGTGGAATTGGACAATAATACAAGATGAATGCAAGTACAGAATAATATCCATGGCCTTCAGAAAGAAAAAATAATATATATATATATATATATATATATATATATATATTAGGGATTGAAAATGGATCCATTATAATGATTCGGTCGACCCTTTGATGAATGAGAAATTAATGAAGAGAATTGAAAGTAGCAGGAACCAGAGGAGAACCGAATGGAAGGCAAGGGAAGTGAATCAGTAAACACGTAAATGATCGACGGAAAATGATTTTAAATGGAGCAGCTGTAATTAGTGGTGAGGAGGAGGAGCAGGAGGAGGAGGAAGATGAGGGGGGGTAGGGAGAGGAGGAGGAGGAGAAGGGGGGGTGAGGAAGAGGAGGAGGAGGAGGGGTAAGGAGAGAGAAAGAGAGAGGAGTGGAAAAAAATTTGATGATAGGGTAGACGAGGAGAGAAACAGGGAGGAAGAAAGGTTATATGTAGAGAGAGAAAAGAAAAAAGACAGAGAGAGAGAGAGAGAGAGAGAGAGAGAGAGAGAGAGAGAGAGAGAGAGAGAGAGAGAATATTAATGAAGAGGAGGGAGAGAGGGAGGGAGGACGGTGAGAGTATTCAAACCTTTTAAGTGATATAGATTTTAGATCGACCCAACGTATGGTAGGTGAATTTAGGAGAGGCATGAGTAGTGGGGGTGTGGGGGAGGGGGATCAGTTCTGGGTGTGTGGGGACAGTGTGGGTGGTGGGGGGGGGGACTGTGGGTGTATTAGGGGTGACATGTGTGGGAGGGACTGTGAATGTGTGGGGGTGACGTGTGGGTGTGTGTTTGGGGGGGACTGAGTGGGGGGACTGAGTGGTGGTAGGGGTCAGGTGTGAGTGTGTGTTAGGTGTGGATGTGTGAAGATGACAGGTGTGGGTATGTGGTGGGAGTAGGTGGTGGTGGAGGTGTGTGGAGGTGTTCGTGCCTGTAGGTGTTTAAGGACCCTGTGATCGTGTATGAGAATTGAAGACTTCTGATTCCTCCTGACTTTGCTACGAAACAAACTCTTTTCATATAGGTGGTGTTTCGTGGCAATGTTTGAAGGACTCACTCACTCACCTCTAATATTCTGACAACATCACAGGGTCCCTTAAGGACCCTGTGATCGTGTATGGGAATTGGTGGCTTCTGATTCCTCCTGACTATGCCACGAAACAAGATCATTCCATATAGGTGGTGTTTCATGGCAACATTTGAAGGACTCATTTGACTCCAATTTTCTGACTACATCACAGGGTCCTTAAGACAAAACAACAGATGTGGCTGAGAAACTTACCAATGAATAGCGAAGGTGACGGGAGTGTAGTATTAGAAAACCATATTCAAGAACATTCATGGTGTATCCGATGGCTCCATAGACAAATAACAGAGCCATTGTACCGGTACCACGCCATCGTATAAACCATGAGTGTTCTTGAATACGGCCCAGAGACATGTGCTCATTGAAAATCATATTTGATATAGACATTTGTTATAGCATGAAGTAAACAGATGCGTACAAGTGTATTCGTCTTATATTGAGTCACTACAAGTGTTGAATAGCCCAAGCCAAGCCAAAGACAAGTGTATTGATGAACAGATGTGTACAGGTGACAGTGAGTAGCAGCAGCAGCAACAGCAACAGCAGGTGTACTCGGCCCAGACATCCTGTTGACTGAAAAACCGGTCTGGAGGTTGGGCACGCAATGTACTAAATATGTACGAATTGTTGTGTGTGTGTGTGTGTACAGTACTCTCTCTGTTAAAGTGGGTGTACTCATGTGGTATAGCGGCGTGTTGTACTAGTGTAACCCGGTGTACTATTGCATGTGTGTGTGTGTGTGTGTGTTGTAACGTATTTGTGGATGTGGGTACACTAGAACATGTTTACCATTGGTGTGTGTGTGTGTGTGTGTGTGTGTGTGTGTGTGTGTGTGTGTTGTTACGTATTTGTATAATTATTAAGCCACATGAATGTGAAGTTGTGTGTAATGTCGCGTGTGTGTCATAACTTGTATACAGATGTGAGTGTGTGTTCCAGTATGAAGTAACACCCTATTTACATGTGTGTATTGAGAAAGGTTGATACAGGTGTACAGTGATTGGACTCAACAGGTGCAGGGGAGAGAAAGTTGGGGTATTAAATCATGGTATCTTCCTCATTTATCCCTCCCTCACCTACACCTCAAACTAACCCTCAACTAGCCTATACTCCTCCCTCAAACCCAGACTCCTCCCTCACCCTGACTCCTCCCTCACCCAGACTCCTCCCTCACCCAGACTCCTCCCTCACCCTGACTCCTCCCTCACCCTGACTCCTCCCTCACCCTGACTCCTCCCTCACCCTGACTCCTCCCTCACCCTGACTCCTCCCTCACCAAGACTCCTCCCTCACCCGTGCCCCTTCCAGCTTCCAGACAATCCCTCTTCCAGTCAGCTTCAAGACACGTGTGGGTAACCCAAAACAAATTATATAATATTTGAGATGGCAATGGTCTAAAACAAGCACTGATACAAAGGAATACAAAGGAAGACAAAGGAAGACAAAGAAATACAAAGGAATACAAAGGAATACAAAGGAATACAAAGGAAGACAAAGGAAGACATCTGATTCCTCCAAAGTATCACAGGAAACCAGAGTAGGGTGTAATTATGCGAGTGGGGATCTGTTCTGGAGTAAACATATAGGAGGAATCAGTAGCCCTCACTCACTCAGTTCATTCACAACATATTACATACACACCATACATACATACATACATACATACATACACACCATACATACATACATACATACATACATACATACATACATACATACACACCATACATACATACATACACCTCTAATGAACCCAAGGTAGACTCCACCCAAAATAAATGTTCCTACGTGTTGTCCCTCCTCCTAACTAACTAACTAACTAACTAACTAACTAACTAACTAACTAACTAACTAACTAACTAACTAACTAACTTACTGACTTACTAACTTGTACTGAGGAGACACCAAGTTTAGGCTAGTAAGTAATAAATTGGTGTGTAAAGTGAGTCATTGGCGTGTACTTACTTTGTGTGTTATGTGCACATTTGTACTTTTATGTCTGTACTCTATTGCACGTCTCCATGTAAGTCAAGTTTATGAAGCACTTAAATAACTTATCTCACCATCCAGAGACGATGAGAGAGAGAGAGAGAGAGAGAGAGAGAAAGAGAGAAAGAGAGATCACAGTTGGAAGGGAGTAGGAAATGGAGGTGAAGGGGAGGTGTAGATGTGAAATATGGGAGTGAGAGGGTGGAATACAAATTTAGAGAGAGAGAGAGAGAGAGAGAGAGAGAGAGAGAGAGAGAGAGAGAGAGATGGACATACATACAGACAGAGACAGACAGACAGACAGACAGAGGTGTGGGAGTGAGTGAAAGAAGGAGGGAGGTGGGAATGAGTGTGTGAGTGAGTGAGTGTGTGAGTGAGTGAGTGAGTGTGAGTGAGTGGCAGGACAGGGGAGATGTGTGTGTGTCACCTGGCAGATTAAGTGATAGTGTTTGTTGACCATTTTTTTTTAGACTGGCTGTTTTTTTTTTTCGTCCATCTCTTTCCCTCCCTTCCCTCCCCCCCTCCCTCCCTCCCTCCCTCCCTCCCTCCCTCCCCCCCTCCCTCCCTCCCCCCCTCCCTCCCTCCCTGCTGTAAAGAATGATTGATTTTAATAGGGGACAGGCTTTCTACCCACTCCAAGCCTGTCCCCCTATTCCCGCACCTCCCAAACCCCCCCCAAGCCTGTCCCCTACTCCCATACCCCCTAATTTAAGTGTATATTATAGTATACTTTTGGGTACATTGGAGTGTCCTGATTCCTCCAAAGTATGCCAGGAAACAGAACTGGAGGAACAAAAATGATGGTGACCTGTTGCTTGGAATAGTTTGGAGGAATAATTTGCTCCGGATTTACCCTTAAGAAAAATATAATGGTGTCCTGTTTTTGCTAAGAATACTTTGGAGGAATCGGTTGCTCCAGATTTACCCACCAACCAACCAACACTGTACAATGGCCAGCACTTCTATCTGGTACACGAAAAGAGGATTAACAGCTCTGAATGTACTAGTTATAAGTGCCGGCAACTGTACATACTTCACTTCCACCTTTATCATCTGGTTTTCATACGAGTCATCCCTGCGTGCGGAAATTAATTAAGCTTTATGTGTGTATCTGTTTGAGGAAGGTGTGTGTGTGTGTGTGTGTGTGTGTGTGGCGTGAGCTTGATTAATATTGCATGTGTGCAGATATGGAAATGAAGAAAAGCGTACAACTGTGTGTGTGTGTGTGTGTGTGTGTGTGTGTGTGTGTGTAGAGAGACAGACGGACGGACAGACAGACATACAGACAGAGAGAGAGGTAGAGACAGACAGACAGACAGACTATGTGGGTGTTTGTGAATGCGTGCGTGTGCTTGGAATGTAAGTGTACTAGTTGTCGTAATTATCGTGTGACCTTGTATGTGTGTCTTTGTCTTTATGTGTGTGTGTGTGTGTGTGTGTGTGTAAGAGATAAAAAATGAGATGAGGCGGGGCATGCGAAGGAGAGAGAGAGAGAGAAAGAGAGAGAGAGAGATAGAGAGAGAGAGAGAGAGAGTTGGGTTGGTTGGGGTGAGATTGGGTAGGATAAGGTTGGGGTACATGAGATGAGACAGAACTTGTAGTAGTAGGGTGAAGGTGAATGTGACAGTGAGGGGACAAGCAAGGTACAGGACAAGTT
>JAWZYT010006956.1:0-18195 GCA_034508575.1 Petrolisthes manimaculis | reverse complement strand
GTGGAGTTCTTCCATTTTGTTTTCAGTGAGCATGATCAGGATAAAGCGGTCGATGTTGTCTACTTAGACTTTCAGAAAGCCTTTGATAAGGTACCCCACCGCCGCCTCCTTCGGAAAGTGCGTGCACTGGGCATAGACGGAAATGTGGCAAATTGGATAGAGAACTGGCTAAGTGACAGACGGCAGCGGGTAGTAGTGAATGGACAGGCTTCAGAGTGGGTTCCCGTTACTAGCGGTGTTCCCCAAGGTTCTGTTCTGGGACCACTACTGTTTATCATCTATGTTAATGATATGGATGGTGACATGGTTGCCAAGATTTCTAAATTCGCCGATGATACTAAGCTTGGTATGAATGTCGCGAAAGAAGGAAATACTACCCGCTTACAAGAAGATCTTAGGAAGATCGGGGAGTGGTCTGACACGTGGCAAATGCCATTTAACGTGAACAAATGCAAAGTTATGCATATAGGCCACAGAAACCCCCGAACAGAGTATACCCTTAAGGGCAATGCTCTCGTAAGCACTGATACTGAGAAAGACTTGGGTGTAACTATCACTAGCGACCTCAAGTTTTCAAAGCAGTGTATTGAGGCAGAGAAGAAAGCCCAAAGGATGTTAGGGTACATAAAGCGGCAGTTTGGATACCGGAACAAGGAGATAGTACTTTGTCTGTACAATTCCCTTGTCCGACCGCACCTGGAGTATGCAGTCCAGTTTTGGAGTCCCTCTTACCGAAAGGATATTACGAGATTGGAACGAGTGCAAGCCAGGGCAACCAAACTTATACCCTCTCTTAGACACAAGAGCTATGAAGATCGGTTGGTAGAACTCAACCTGTTCTCTTTGGAAACTCGGAGACTGCGTGGTCAGCTTATCGAAGTGTTTAAAATACTACGAGGCTTTGACAATGTAGACTACAGGGACATTTTCCAACTCAGTGAGGGCACAACCAGGAATCATGGCTACAAACTTGAACTGAAGCGATACAACCGTGATCGGTGTGGTAAATTCTTTACATACAGCATCTGCGGTACTTGGAACGCGCTTCCAGCTGATGTAGTCAACAGCAACTCTGTGGATCAGTTCAAGTCCAGATTAGACAAAGTCTTAAACCACCGTCTAGGTGTTTAAGCCGTTGTGTGAGTGTTCCTTGATGGTTTCACATGACACATTCAAGGACGGTCACATACTTGCACAACTAAACCCACAGGTACCCTCTTTGTATGGATCGTAAGGTCTTCTAGGGTACTTCTTTTCCTTGTAACTCCTTGTAACTCTCTCTCTCTCTCTCTCTCTCTCTCTCTCTCTCTCTCTCTCTCTCTCTCTCTCTCTCTCTCTCTCTTTATTTTGTAGTGAAGCAAAATTCCACATGCATCCACACAAACACACAGAAAATGTACTCATACACAAGTAGCATTTTTTTCACTTTATTGGTTTTCATACATGTGACTTATATAAAGTGCTGGAACCCGGGGAACTGATGTGAACTCTTGCAAAACTTTAAACTTAAGCTCATAAATAATGTTTTATTGACAAGGCAAGTAGACATTTTTGATGAAATAAAATGAATCCTTTAAAAACAACAATGTTAATCACTAAGGAACAATTAATATAATGTCATACCTGCCGACAGCGTAATTCGATTCTGCTGAAAAAACTTTTTTTTTTTTTTTTCTGGGGTGATGTAGAAACAGGTCACACAGGTCAGCCAATTGAAATTTGATTTTCTGGTGTAAAAAGGAGACTAATTTATAAATATAAAAATCTCACACAATTTTCGTGTACAGCAAAGGATTCACTTCAGTACCTGCTGTTTTTTCTCCTTTCGTGTTATTGGAGGGTTGTTTCAATTCATGAGGATGAAGGGTCAGTGTTTCTTTCATTAGTCTTAAAACTGGCATTGCTGGCAGAGTAAGTAAGTCACTTTATTATTTTCGTTAATTTATTATTTCATAGGGCTGAGGACGACTGACTCTCAAACTAGATTTACAAATCTTGAACTGTGAACATTTATTGCAAGAGGAAATTATTCTTTACTAGTATTCAATTTTGTGGTTTCACCATCATCCTATATCCTAAACTAATACTCTAGAATCAGTAGTTCCCAAACTGGGGGCCATATAGAACAATGTAGGGGGCCATAATCTGAGGCTATGCATAAATAAAGCCAAAGGAGTTTAGCGGGTAGGTAGCCAGTTGATGGAACTTACAGGTTCAGTACAGGTTTGTGCAATGCCTTGCTGCCAGACACATGAGTAATACGTCCTTTTTTATATGATTCTGTGTTCTTGACATAAAACAAGACATGGGGATGTATTAGGGAAGCAAGATAATTTTAACTCAACATAATTCTAATCTAAGGCTTCCTATGCTGTGTATTCTGTATGATGACCTGGTCTTGAATCTTATGTATCAGCAAGGATGTTCATATTATTCAGTTAACGGGTTATGGTTGTGTGTGAGGGGGGGGGGCATGGACAAGGATCATGTATGAAAAGTGGGTAACGACCAGAAAAAGTTTGGGAACCACTGCGAGTCTAGATGGCTGATTTGCCTAGTGTGTTTCTAATGTGCACTTCCAACACAGAGAAGATTGTCCGAACACTGCCAGTTAAAATTTTCTCATGTCATCATCTAACGACTTTTAACTCTTGTTTCTCTAATGAACATCACTTTAAATGAACAAAAAAATTGTGGACTGATTTATATGCCTTCTCCTGAGAAGGTCTCTTCTACTTGTAATAGAATATGATATTGTATATAAAGGTTATTATACTTTTCGTACTCCTGTCGGTTAGAGCATTTCTGGTGGACCTTGTACACTTGCCTTCATTTTTGTGGTCCTGTTATGGAAAATGAAACTAAGTTCATATATGGTACCTTCACCTTTCCCCATTATATTAAAGGTGCCAGCGAGTGGCAGTCACTGGGACAGAGTGTAGCACACACTGTGTGTATGAAACACAATATAGCACACATCACAAGGATGTAATGTATGGCCCAGCAACCACTCCACCCACGTCAGCTTCGGCTATGGCTGACTAAGCAGGAAGACCTCAGACAGCTGACTCAAACCCCCTGCTCACAGGAGTGGTAACCTGGTATTTTTAACAGTGTTAAGGATCGAGCAAGGATCGTACGCTGGGCCACGGAATTGCAGCCACAGACTTTACCACTGTGCTAGCCAGAGGCTACATACACTCCACTGATCTTTTCATCGTTCACTTGGAATACACGGGCAGCAAATACACATAAATTGCCAGCCTTTTCACTATAAACCAATTCTTTACACATCTTCATTCATTATAATTATACATTACAGTTTCCCATAAAGATCTGAGTCACAACCTTCTCATCCTAAAAAGTCTGATTCCCACGAACTTAGACTATTGTAATCGAGGCATCATCACACATTCATCTCTTTCATTATGGTGACTCGATTCCAGATATAATAACTCCCGGGATCCAATCATTATGGGAAAACAAAGACTGACAACGTTATGTGAATAGCATACAAGAGTGGAGGCAGATGTGTATATAGTACTGTACAGTACAATCTAAGTCTGAATTCGTGTCAGTTATCATCAGAAAACACTGGTAACTTATGTTTTTTTGTGGATATTTGTTACTTTACAAGAAAAACGAATAATTTTCTCATAGGAACTCTATAATGGCTTATGCTCAAAAGGCATATATAAATGATGAAAACTTTGAGCATTGCTACACACACACACACATTCCCGAAAAGCTGCACACCACATTAAAAAGATATACTGGCTGAGTGAACCCCATCGACAAGTCTTTTAGAAGCGGTGGGTCATCAGTGGAGTTAATGAGAGTTATTCACTGCATATCATATATTTCCTTTACAGCTGAAAACATTTGCCTGTATGTGAAAGCATGATAAACAGCATTTACTTAATGGGGACGGCACATGATATTAACGACTATCTGCTCGTCACTCACACCTCACACTGAATACGATGGTTAGCCTCGAGAGTCTTGAATCATTTGTCGCTATACTGTGGAATGATGATAGGTGTAATTATAGATAACAGTAAACTTGAATTTGGTACGAAAATGGCCGCTTTACTGTAATGGGCCTTGAGTACCCATATTAGTAGGGATAGTAGGCATTTATGTAGGTTGGAATAGGTAAATTAGCATGAAGGAAGTTATATTATTACTACAGTATGTATGGTTATAATCAAATCAGTAACTAGATATACAAGTAGATATGCAAGAATACTGGATGTATGTAGGTATGTAAGTACAGTAGCGAACCACAATTCCTAGCTCAATTAAGTCGAAGCCCAAGATCTGAAGCAGGACGACAGCCCACCCAAACCATCCCGAGGCCACACACACACACACACATATAATATTATATACAAATAATGTACAGTACACCCGGAAGTACTAATTTCTCCCCCACTTAATAGCCAAAGTCGCGGTCAGTGACAACTAAGCGATCGAACACACCACATCCAACTCCTCTACTCCAACCCCAACCCCATTGGTTTATTTGCTCCATGTATTGGAGAAAATGAAGCATTGTTTCATACATGACTTTGGTGACGTGAGGATCTAACACATGTACATTATAATTCTTATAATTACTATAGACCTACTATATATTTTGCTACTGTCTACATATTACAATCATTATCAAAACTGTTGTAAATATAAATATTTAGTAAGTAGGATTAATGTCTAGAGAAAAATATATGACTTTTCATATCTATTCCTGCTCTCATGTCTAATATTGGCTCTGGTCTGGGGTACCCTTTTGTATCACACGCTTCTCTTGCCACCCCGACTAATTCCTTCATCCTCGTGTTATTAAGGGGGTGCGGGAGTAGGGAACAGGCTTGGGGGGGAATAGGGGAACAAGCTTGGGGTGGGTAGAAAGCCTGTCCCCTATTCCTGCACCCCCCACCAAGCCTGTCCCCCTATTCCCACACCCCTTTAATGCAGTATAAACTATTTACTGTAAAGTAATTATGAAACTATACATACATCTCTCACCTCTATAAACATCAACAACATAAATCATAACATTTTTGGCAACAATTCCATCCTGTTGTTAAATGATATACACACTACAAATTGGATCTTGAGGTTATGGTTGATTATTATTAACATAGTTAACGGCTGTGTTGTTTTGGAATTCGATAAACTCATTTTACGTGACAAATATAACTTGCATTTTAATATAGCTGTTCTAGTCGTTGCATTATCCTATAAGGTTTGATGGATTGGCTCTTATTAAACCTTTTACTCTTACCTTTCTTAAACGTATCAGTGTCATTACGTATACGATTGATCGTGGGATGCATATAACAAGATTACAGATGGTAAACATGTTAAAATATATATATGGTTGATGCTTTCAATACATGTTACGTAAACAAAAGGTTATTATGAGTTGTATACTTAACTCTCATTAATTTTGTGAGTGTGCTTTTGTGAATGTAGCTCACCATGTGTCCATCAAGGCCACTCATTTTAAAACCTGAGCACTTTCCAACTGTATTCTCTATAAATTAATTAATACGCGTGTGTAAACACGCCAGGTTATTGATTAGGATTAACACTCAATATTATGAAACTACCATATGTTGTTCATAACTATATACTGTACAACTATATTGCAATATCGTGTCCATCCTCTGTTGGCCTGAATTACCTCTTGTAGGCGAGAGGGCATCGAGTCAACTAGATTTGCACATACTATACTGTATATTGAGGTGACGTAGGAATCCCTCCCACACCTCCTTGGTTTTCCTCTCAATACTCACCTTAGTCTTCTCGTCTTGTTTCATCATACCCCAAAGGTTTTCAATGGGGTTCATATTACAGCATTTTGTGAGTCAATCTATATTAACACTATTTCTGGTTTATTTGCAAACCATTTCCTCACCATACGACTAGTGTGTGTGGATGGGAGAGCGGTCCTGAACTAAGGTAATATGATCCTTTAGAGTCAGAGACGAGTCACGTGACACACAAACGCCATGTTGTTACCCAACGTCTCCGTCAGTCTCCTATAGCCACAGTAAAAAAATGCCTTGTTGTACAGCATAGGATTGTTCAACTAGCTCAGGAATGGGCAAAACAATGCACAGGTTCCCAAGATATACCTAGAGGAGGCCACTTTGGGCAAATAAAGTCAAAAGACAACATTGGTGCCCAAATACGACTCGTTTAGTACAGTGCCAGCACTTACTATAGCTTTCTTACAAGCTTTTATATTCTTTTACAAAGCTTTATAAATTATTTAAATTATTACTTAATTAACGGATAGTTAATCAGTGAATAGAAGCACCTTATTGTAACCTTATAATTATATAATACGTAATTTTTTCTTGTTAAATTTACCTTTAATAAGAACTTATAGTTTACTAGCAGCGATACCCGACGTTGTCCGGGTAACAACTGAGACAACTTTAAAGTGATAACGAAAAAGGGCAGAAATGATCTTACCTAGTGTGTGTGTGTGTACGGTAGGGGTGTGTGTAGGGGTGTCTGTGTGTGTGTGTATGTGTATGTGTGTATGTACTGTATGTGTGTGTGTGTGTACCCTAGTGTGTGTTGTGTACGGTAAGAGGGATAGGAGGGTGTGGGGGTAGGGGGACAGGCTTGGGGTGTGTGGCGCTAGGGGATAGTTTTTTTACCCCCTCCCCCAGCCTGTCCCGTATTCCCGCATCCCCCAAACCCCCCCGTGTTTTGATTCCTCCAAAGAGAGAGAGAGAGAGAGAGAGAGAGAGTATGTGTGTGCGTGTATGAGAGAGAGCGAGAGGTTGTGTGCGTGTATGAAAGAGAGGGCGTGTGCGTGGGGGAGAGAGAGCGTGTGGGGGAGAGAGAAAGAGAGAGAGTTTGTGTGTGTATGAGAAAAGGAGGGAAAGAGAAAGAGAGAGTGTGTGTGTATGTGTGTGTATCTCCTAACACAGTGACGTCATAATCAACTCACCTGTCCCACCCTCTTTTTCTCTTTACCTGCCTTTACCTAAAATATAATTTTGTGTATATTTTGACCCAGTTTTTCTGAAAATTTACCATATTATTATTATTGCAATATTTATGTGATGTTCTATAACGTACATTGAATCATATTTTCAATGCAGAATGATAATACTAGGCCCCAATAAATAATATTCGACGAAATATGATTAATATCGTTTGGAGGTTTGGTAAACTCCCGACAAGTTACCTGCATTTCCTTACATTTCACGGATTTTCTTCTTATACAGGCCTGGTATTATCCCTCTGCATTGAAAATATGATTCAATGTACAGTCGCGAGCTGATGGGATGGAGACACGAGTACACTCATCATGGGGTCGCTTCTACCTGACGAGTTATGAGGGAGTGAGAGAGGAAGAAGGTGGGGGCGGGGGGGGGGGGGGGGGTATGCAGGGTCTGGTAGAGGAAGAAAGAACAAGAGAGACTCCAATAACAGTGGCTGTAGAGACGTTTTTAGCTCCGGCCAAAGCCGAGAGCTCAAGGTCTTATCGTAATTATTGTTCTTGTTCTTGTTCTTGAGGCGACAACTTCTTAAAAGAGCTTCAACTGACTCACTCACTCACTCACTCATTCTTCTTGGGTCGACCATTTCTTAAAAGGGGTCCAACTCACTCACTCATTTCACTTGAATCATTAAGAAGGGTTTTCCTTCATGTTCTTGTTATGTATCTTGAGGATTTATGGTTGACTTTGGGCGAAGGGACTAATGGAGATGGAGTTCACAATAACAAACCTATATAATTAAGTATTGAATTTTATCATTGTCATCATAATATTATTATTTTCTACTCTCATCTGTAGGCTAAGTATTATTCGATATCAGCAGAACTGTAATGACATCAGATGGGATGGGTGTCTATAAAACTTGGACATATGTAATTAAATTGCAATACTCAATGATAAATGTGTTTCAACAATAACGAATATATTAAACAAAATTATGAGAACCACAATTATCTATATAATATTTGTGGAACGGAATGAGATAATCGAATCTCTCCTGCAGAATATAAGCTTATTTCTGATGAAGTGAGGGTTAGAGTCATGTGAACCACAGTTCCCTTTACACACACACACGCACACACACACACACACACACACACACACCAATCCCACATGTTGTAGCTTTCGCAGGCTTACCAACTTAACACATGGGGAAAAAATTACTTGTTCTACGTTACATATAGTGTATTATTGGATTACAAGTAAATTTTTGCCCATAACAAGGAAATCATTAACACGTAGACATAGTAGGATAAAGCTAGTTACTATTTGTAAAACATATGATAATCAGTGATGACAACCTTTGAGGTGGCAGCCTTCATAACAGAGTTAGTGAGACTCAACAAGTTATTATGCGTCCAATAAAATGTTATTGATATTTTGTGTATTTATCCTTGAAAATAATGGCTACCTTCAAGTAACTTATAACATCAAATTATTATATTTTTGTTGATTGCAGAGTGTTACTTAATGCTCGTTTGTTTTTGTTTTATAGTTTGCTGTTGAAGCGACCTCTACACATTTATACTTAGTATTTATGTGCACACATTAATACAAAGAATTAATTCAATAGAAGACTACCATAAGCATCTTGCTATTACTTTTAATCCTTACTTTATGATGATATTACTGCACCTTGTATTCCACAATGTTTATATAATAAAACTCTTAATAGTGACAACATTAAAGTAAAATACAATATACAGAAACACAAATTCCAGTTCCATTTCTATAAAACATTACATATTTGTCTTCCATTCTTCTTAGTGTTTATAATTATGTACTTAGATGTGGACTATATATACACGTTTAATTATCACCCACAAGACTTAATTATTAAAGAGAGAGAGAGAGAGAGAGAGAGAGAGAGAGAGAGAGAGAGAGAGAGAGAGAGAAATACATAATAGCTTATAATGACTGTTCACATCAATTTACTTTAGTTTTTTTTAAGGAGTTTTTATTTATCGTAGGAGGTTCAGGTATTGTTCATTCTGAAGCTAATTAAATTCCCCACAGAATGGGACTATCGGAAAGGTTCTATCCCATCTTTAAAAAGGTTAAAAAAAGGGTTTAAAGTGAGTTAGGTTCGAAATAAATGTATACCTTTTTCTAGTTTTGGGGGTTTTGAAAGAGGTTCTATTTATCTTAGGGGGTTCAGGTAGAGTTCATTTTAAAGCAGCTAATTAAATTCCCGCACAATGAGACTATCGTGAAGGTTCTATCTCATCTCCAAAAGGTTCAAAAGTGGGTTCGAATTGAGCTTCTAATGATATTTTACACTTATTTATTTATTTATTTTTAAAATGGAGATTCTATTGGTCGTAGGGCGTTCAGGTAGGATTTAAAAGAAATCCAATTAAATTTTCTAGACAGGGATTTAATCGGCATCTCTTTATCTTATCTCTAAGTGGTTCAAAATCACACTTGAATCACCAAGACAATGGAACATTAAGTAGGTTCAAAATAATTTTTACACCTATTTACTTTTTTAAAATTTTTGGAGAGTTGTAAGAATTGTAGGGAGTTCAGGTAATGCAATAAACACTATCACTCTATCTTGCATTTAAGTGGTTCAAAGTTGCACTTTAATCATCGGGTCCTTAAAATAGGTATGAAATAATTTTCACATTTTTTTTTTCTTACTTTTAGGAGTTTTTGGGGTTTTATTAGCTGTAGGGAGTTCATGTAGAGTGCAAAAGAAAGCCCATTAAATTTCGCACACGATGCAACAAACGGACCCCATACCTTTATCTTGCACCTAAGTGGTTCAAAATTGCACTTTAATCATCAGGTCTTTGAAGTGGGTATGAAATTATTTTACCCCCCCCCCCCATTGTGTCCCGGCATGTATGTATGTATGTGTGTATGTATATATCTATATGTGTGTGTGTGTGTGTGAGTGTGTTGTGTGTGTGTGTGTGTGTGAATAGGGGCACTCAAGGTACCACTTCGTATATTGTGGAGGAAGTCATTAACAGATGGAGTGGTGCCGTATTCTCTGAAGTTGGGTTTTATTACCCCTATATACAAGGGAGGTGACAGAAGTTTGGCAAGGAACTATACACCAGTTACATTAACATCTCATGTAATAAAGATTTTTTAAAAAACAATTGTCAAAAAACTGATGGCTTATCTGGATAGATATTCTCTATTTAATGAAGGACAGCACAGATTCAGGCCTGGACGATCCTGTGTGTCCCAATTGATGCAACACTACCAGGAGATCATCAATGTGCTGGAAACTGGCATTGGGGTAGACGTGGTCTAACTTGATTTTTCTAAGGCATTCGACAAGGTAGACCACGGAATGCTGTTGGAGAAACTAAATAGAATTGGAATAGATGGTTGCCTGTTCACGTGGCTTAAATCATTCTTAACAAACAGACGACAGATGGTGGTGATTGACCGTTCAAGATCTACAGAGTCGGAAGTGAAAAGCGGTGTACCACAAGGATCAGTGTTGGGCCCCATATTATTTATTATATACATATCTGAAATTGACACTGTTCTGGAACATACACGTGCAACATCATTTGCAGATGATAGGCGCTTGCTGAAAAAGGTTGCAACAGATGAAGACTGTGAATTAATGCAACAAGATTTAGTAAGGTTGTATGGCTGGGCAGGGCAAAATAATATGGTGTTTAATGCAACCAAGTTTGAATTGATGAGATATGGTACAGGATCAGAGGAGGTACTGAACTACCAGTATGTTGCTCCAGATGGATCACCAATTATACGGAAACAGCAGTTGCGGGACTTGGGAGTAATCATGAGTGATACAGCAAACTTTGGGGACCAAATAAAAGCGGTGGTTGCCAAGAGTAAACAGCAGATGGGATGGATACTCCGCTCGTTTACTACAAGAGAGTCCATTCCAATGTTGGCCTTGTTTAAGGCAATGGTGCTACCACTGATAGAGTACTGCTGTCAGATATTGAGTCCACGAACTCTGGGATACATTAGGCTGTTAGAAGCTGTGCAAAGAACATTCACTGCTAAGGTAATTGGAATGCAGCAGTTGGATTATTGGGAGCGACTAAGGGTGTTAAAGCTGTATTCGCTAGAGCGACGCCGAGAAAGATATCAGATAATATATCTTTGGAAAATTATAAACAAACTGACGCCAAATATTGGTACAGAAAAAGAGATTCGTGTCATCATGAGTGGCAGGAGAGGGAGAGTGTGTCGTATTCCTCCCATAAATAACAGAGCAACAGCAAGGGTCAAAACACTGAAGGAAAGTGTGATTCACGGCCCGAGATTGTTTAACTGCCTGCCTAAAGATCTAAGAGAGGCAAATTGTACACTGGACTGTTTCAAGAGGAAATTGGATAATTTTCTGAAAACGGTGCCAGATAAGTCAGCATTGCCACATTATCTCCAACCCGCCGCGGGAAATAGTATACTGGATCAGCTGGAGTACATAAGAGCGGCTGAACGATGGTGATAAATATAAAGTTTGGCGCAGTGGCTGGAACCCTGGATGGCATCTAGGGACACCCAGCTACAGCGTGATGGTGGCACCCCAGCGTGACCATGGACTTTAGGTCCTAAACTACTTCACAGGATTCACAGGTGTGTGTGTGCGTGCGTGTGTGCGTGTGTGTGTGTGTGTAAGATATAGCAGCCATAAGGCTGAAAATACACAGTATATTATATGATGATTGATGAGAAGGGTTTTATATATACAACAATGGAACATGTTATGATGGTGAAACAGATATAGGTATAGCATTATTTGTTGTTAATTATTCTGACCATAGTGGGTATGGGGCTGTTTTTGTAGCGGTCAGTACGTGCTCTTATCGGTGTCAGGATGTTGTTGTGCCTCGTAGATTGTCGTGGTGGGGGAAGGGAAGGGGGGAGCATATCTTGATGTCTCGAGTTTCTTAGCAGCTCTATGCTAAATCGACGCAGAATGTTGTGGTGTATTGTGTGGAGGGAGACCATGCCGAGGGCGATAAGGGCCACACTGTATGTACTCGTACTCTGTACTCGTTAAAGCTGTTTCTTCTGTGTGGTGTTAATGGAGGGGAACCAGCTTGGGGAGCCATAGGTGAGCTTGGGAGGAATAAACATATGATAAATACTCCTCAGCTCACACTGAGGTGTACCTAGGGATTTCAGCCTTCTCAGCATGTACAGACGATAAGAGGCAGACTGGGTAGTGGTGGTAATATGATGCTTCCACTCCAACTTGCTGTCCAGTATAATTCCCAGGATTTTTGTATTCTTCACAACCTGGAGTGGGTGTCCCCCCAGTGTGACTGTCGGTGGTGGTACAGGTGTGGTAGAGGTGGGAAGATGCATCACCACTGTTTTATTGTGATTGATGCTGACGTTGTTGGCTTCAGTCCAGGCTTGTAGGTCGTCAAGTTGTTGTTGCAGTAGGTGGTAGTCAGGTGCAGTGTTGTCCACTACAACTCCCACAGTGGAGTCATCCACATACTTCCAACTCTGTGTGTCGGTCAGTGCATCATTGATGAGGATAAGGAAGCACAGCGGTCTCATTCTTGTTCCTTGCGGCACACCACATTTCAGTGTTTGTGGGCTAGATACTGCACCTTGATATCTTACCACCTGTTGCCGATCACTGAGAAAATCTGCCAACCATGCCACCAAGCCTGGCTCCATCCCAATACCAAGTGCCTTTATTATTATTATATTATGATCCACCAGGTCAAATGCCTTTTTAACCCCTGCAGACCGGGAAGGGTGGACCCTGCCTCCACATTTCTACCCTGCCGCTAGCATCAAAATTCCGCGATTTGCCCTATATTCACAACGCTCACACTCTTAACCTATATAGTGTACTGACTTCAAAATTGTTCTATCCTTACCTTCAACTCTTCCTTTTTCCAATGGTACCATCGGGAGGGCTGTACGATGAATAGTTGTGGAGATAGGGCGAGTTTAAGTGGACCATGTTTGGGCGCGAGACAGAGGTGTGTCTGTGTGTACGCGTGAGTGCGGTGTGACTGCGGCATGGGTTTTCAGTTTCCCGCCTAAGTCCCTTGTCAACTCACTCGTATTACTACTATTATGTATCGTATGTCATGATTTCAACACTAAAAATAGTATGAACACTTGTAGGAATATATCATCGTGTAACTGTCACTTAGAAAATGATAAACAAACCGACTTGTACCGTAGGAAACACGTATATTTACTATCAATTGTGCCTGTATGGGTGTGTTTTGTGGTGTTATTATCTTATTACTACCCCATTATATATCGTGTGTCATGATCTATACACTAAATAATAATTTGTAACCTTGTAGGAATATCATGGTGTCACTCACGTACATATATTCACTACGGTATTGTCTTACGATCGTTAGAGCACAAATTCGGTCAAGGGCAATTACTTAAAAATCGCCCAGCCATCATGGGGTCCCAGAATCGACTGAGTGGGTAGCGGATCGATATTGTGAGTGTATTTTCTCGCCCAACGACAAGAAAAACTAGCCGTACAGGGCGCGAAATAGCGCTAAATCGCTGTGACGGTAGGTGCTGTTGCCCGGTCCATACGTATGACTGTCTATCACGTCAACCGGTCTTTAGGGGTTAAAGTAAATAAAAGTTAGTATTACTGAGGTCTTCCTTTGCTCTAAGTTCTTATATACAAAGTCAAGTAGGCTAATAAGGCAATGTGTTGTGGAGGATGACTTTATATTGCCAAACTGCTGGCTATCAATGACATTTTTAATACTAGCTGAGGCCCAATAAAAAACAAAACTTTCACACAAAAGGCTGGGGAGGGGAGTGATAGCAATGGGTCTCAATTGATCAAAAGATTGGGGATTATTGACTTTAGGTATTGGTGTGACATAAGCTGTCTTCCAATCTGTGGGTACTTTAAGCTGACTTAATCCCTAAAGTCCGGGTAGCGGTGATAGTCACTCTTCTGGGAGCGCCCGGGTAGGGGGATAAGCTACTCCCAAGGGGTGACCAGGCGGGAGGATGTCCCACTATTGCCCATGTCGACATTTGCGAGCCAAACATAAATCAGTGTGGCTCTGACCGTCAACATGGCTGGACATGATTCTGAATTCTCACGCGTGTCCGATTCGTTACCCCCTACCCCGCTGCCAAGTGCATCATCGCTAGTGACTTCAACTCCCCGCGTGCAGCCTGCAAGAGCTCGCAAGCCACCTGCTAGGCTCTCAGACTCTGCTATTGAAAGGGAGTTGGAGGAATTGTCCGAGTTTTCGCTTGGTAGTGACGACAATGAGAGTTTATACGATACGGAATGGCAGCTTGACTAGTCATCTGAGGAAGAAGTGTGTGACGCTGTATCCCACACAGCTCTTCCTTCAACGTCAAGTGTGCAAGACGTATCCAACGTTGCATACCCTGTTGCAATTCCGTCCACCAGCGGGGTGGGAGCTTTGAGAGGTAGTTTGGGAGACATTCTTTTGTCTCCTATTTCTGCTACCTCTTACGTGGTTGCAGAACAAAAAGTTTCCACCTCCAAACCCCACTACGGGGTTACTCCCCAATATTAAAAAGAGGCCAAGGAGGAGATTGGATTATTCATCCTCCTCAGATTCCTCTTCGGATGAAGAGTTGCAAAGACGCAGCACAAAGAAATGTGTTGAAAGAGGGAAGGGTAAGGGAAGAGGCAAGAGAACACAGGAGCGGCGGCAGCAGCTTATCTCGTCTGACCTAGACCCCGATAATCCCGCAGACCTGACGCCATCTCCCCCCTCACCACCACCCCCCGCTACTCATGCTCCCTATCCTTTGTGTGACAACTAGGGGGATGAAGACGCATCACTGTTGCCTCCCCCCCCCCACTGTCGTCTGACCCCCCACTGTCGCCTGACCTCCCACTGTCGTCTGCCACTCCTACGTTGCCTGTCGCGCCACCACCACCTCCACCTCCACCACCAGCGGCAGGTCCTCGTGGCGCACCTCATCCTTACCTGTGGACGGACTGCGATGCGTTTGTGCCTGATATACCGACGTTTGATGACAGTCGGTCAGGTATGACATACTTGACGCAGGAAATAAATCAATTGAGACAATTCATCAATCCACAAGAGAGGGAACACAGCAAGATGTTGCCCTGGACTGACGTGAATATTGCTGAGTTGTATGTGTGGTTAGCTCTGACGATGCTGATGCCGCACGTCAGGAAACATCGCCTCAAGGACTTCTGGAGCACTAACGTCCTTCTTTCGACGCCTGTCTTTGGAAAATATATGTCCCGGCACAGGTATAGGGACATACTTTCCTATATTCACTTCGCCCCCAACATGGGTCCACACCTGAAAGACAGGCTTAGGAAAATTAGTCCCGTTATGACTATGCTCCAGGAGAAAATGCGAGGCCTCTTTCGACCATTCCAGAATGTTGTTATCGACGAGTCTCTGGTGCTGTTCAGAGGTCGAGTGTCCTTTATTCAGTATATCCCGTCAAAGAGGCATAGATTTGGCATCAAATTCTATGTCATCTGCGACTGTAAGACTGGCTATGTGTTGGACTTTATACTTTATTCAGGTACGGATGTGGATATCCCGGGCCAGGACCCTCTCGGCTTCAGCGGGAGTGTTATCAAGCAACTCCTGGGGGATTACCTCGACAACAACCACATCTTGTACCTCTCCAGCACTTAGTCAGTTCCTTCTGCAGCACCAAACAGGATCCTGCAGCACCATTCGTGTCAATAGGAAGGGTTGGCCAGTATTTCCCCCCACCCACTAGAGTGACTGTCTCCTGAAGAAATCTGGGAATATGCTGGCCATCACTTGGCATGACAAAAGCCCCGTCCGGATGCTCGCCATCGTCCACAGGGGCACGATGCAGGATTCTGGGAAGATTGAGCGCGGCACAGGTAACACCATCTTCAAGCCTGATGCTGTGCTTGACTATAATATAAATATGAGGCTCGTCGATAAGTCAGACATGATGGTGAGTGCCATCGATTGTCTGAGAAAAATCTGCAAGTGGTACAAGAAGGCTTTCTTCCACCTTCTTGACGTAACAGTGCTCAATTCGTACTTGCTCTACCTCCACCAACACCCCGACAGCAGACTTGCACTCCGGCAGTACGAATTGGAGTTGATAACCCAATTCCTACAGAAATTCAGCACTGTGCAACCACTGCAGCAGCACAGACATGCAGCAGCGGCGGGATGCCCTGACAGATTGCAACAGAGCACGTACATGTTGCGCCACAGTCTAACCGATATGCCAATCTTGGCGTCAGGTCGTATAGGTTATCGCCGCTGCCATGTCTGCAAGCACAGAACACGTCGCCTTCAGAGACTCAAGGAAACTCGTTTCTGGTGTAAGGAGTGTTGTGTGCCATTATGCCCTGGAAACTGCTTTTCAGACCACCATGCACTGGAATATATATAGAAGCAGGAAGTGATGGGAGTAATGCGAGTGAAGTGACAGTGACACTTGGTGACTGTGACACTATTTAGTTATAAGTGAAGTGACAGTGACACTTGGTGACTGTGACACTATTTAGGTTATAAGTGAGGTGATTAGGATATAAGTGAAATGATAGTGACACGTTTATAAGTGAAGTGATAGTGACACTTGGTGACAGTGACACTATTTAGGTTATAAGTAAAGTGACAGTGACACTTGGTGACAGTGACACTATATAGGCTATAAGTGAAGTGATAGTGACACATTTTTAGGATATAAGTGAAGCGATAGTGACACGTTTTTAGGATATAAGTGAAGTGATAGTGACACGTTTTTAGGATATAAGTGAAGTGATAGTGACACGTATAATTTACGTTGAACATGAACAGTGATATTGACACAGAAAATGTTTTACGTAAATACTCCCACGCTTCTCTCCAGGGCATAAAATATTCTGGAATGGTTAGCTGACCACACTAAAACAGGGGCTGCAAAAGGTAGGGGGTACGACGGCTCGCTAACGCGTGATGAAAATTATTGTGTTATGCACCTCGCCGACCCGCTGCCAACACCACGCCCAGCCAACGTCAGAGCCACTCTACCCGCACGAACACCACCCCGCTTTCAGCCGTGAAATAACCTTCATTCCTCACTTCATTCTTCGGCAACGGAGAGTCCCAGAGAGAGCTGGGGATGGTTTCATTGGAGAGAGGAAGAGTTCATGGTGAGTACAAGACCATATTAAAGTTGTTCAGTATCGTAGTTTAGACGTACGGAGTAAGTGAAATAGAGCGATTTTGGTAAAATCGCCATAGTTATCCCGTCGCGGAGGGGTTAAGGATGCGTTAATAATAGAGCAAAGGGGGATGGCAAGCTCAACAGCAAACTCTTTATACAATTTGAATAGGAAGATCAATGGGAGTGGTGGAGCGTTTGAGTTTAACATTCTGAAAAATCCCCCAATCACAAATTCCACATTTATTATCCTTTCTTTTCTTACTTTCTTACTAATTTCATTTACCCCATTTACCTCAAATCCCCAAATTACTCCTCCTATTACAATCTTTTCATCATAAACACCATTACATATAACTACCCTTTCTTTCTTTATCTATAAACTCCACCCCCCAACCCAAAATACACCATTATCATAATTACACAACTAATAATACAAAAATACTTTACTATACACCTAAATTCATACATCACACACCATCCACATAATCTCCTATAAACACAATCAATACCTTATACTCCTTCAAATAATCTAATAAACCATCTACAAAACAATTATTACCACATCACACCTCATTTATCCATACTACTCCAAAACTTCCTCCCTATCATCACACAATCAATCATTATTATTCCACCAACACAATATAACCCCCACCATCCCTACCCCACCTACCCTTCCACCATACCCCCCCATACCCCCCACAACACATCCTCATCTACCTTACATTTACATACAACATCATTACTTCTTATTATCATTTATTATTACTTTATTTCTACCCCTTCATTCTCTCAAACACTATTCCCTTTAATATTATTTCTCACAATTACATCCTTACTATCCCCCCAAACCCAACTTCCCACATTAATACTTAATTTCCCACCCCCCCAACTTTATCTTCACTACCCCAAAACACTACAACCCTATAATCAAACCAATCCTACTCCCAACTCCAAAAATCATTACAACCAAACTTACTACTCACCATTCTTCATTACCCCACCTCCTATACCCATACCCCTTCCTAACAACATAACTCCA
>JAWZYT010006955.1:57500-59785 GCA_034508575.1 Petrolisthes manimaculis | reverse complement strand
ATATGGGTATAATGAGTGATCCAACACCCACAAGGTCACAACAAAATGGAATATAAATAGATTTATATTATGTCGTTATATCTGTAAAATACAAAATATTCTCCAGTATTCAAATATCATAAAAACAATTTAAATCATGCAAGTAAAGTTTGAATTGCATGGCACGATTATATCTTTTCCCTGAATAATAAATCTATCCAAGTATAAAATTTATGTGTCAGTTTCTCAGAAGATATGTGAGTTCATATATACCGTATATATATATATATATATATATATATATATATATATATATATATATATATATATATATATATATATATATATATATATATATATATATATATATATATATATATATATATATATATATATATATATATATATGTATATATATATATATATATATATTTCTATTATTTCTATCTTTCCTTCCCTCCCTTGTATATTTTCCATATCCACAGGGAAAAAACTATTATCCACGACTGTACATTTGAGGTTTACTTTATATATATATAAATATAAATATTAGAGGGTAGCTATAAGTGAATTTATATAATAAGTGAAGTTAATCATTGTTACGGCAGATAGTTAACACATTATATAAAATTTAAATAAAAGAGTAATTTACGAGAATCAAGAGTAATGTAATGTTATGTTATATAATGTTATGTTATTGTTAATTTTGAAACCTGGTCACCATTTTATGAACACCTATATTATAATTAACCTCCAAGTTACTTTATCTGAGTTAGTTGGAGTAATCAGTGTCCTCCAATTGACCGCCAACAACATCATCCTCTTAAACTAACCCTTATGGGACCCTGTGATAAAGTCGAAAATTAGAGGTAAATGAATCCTCCATATGAATCCACGAAACGAATCCACGAAACGAATCTACGAAACACTCAATTAATTTTAGTCTCATAGGAACACCGTCACAGGGTCCTTAAGGGGTGTGTGGGAGTAGGGGACAGGCTTGGGGGGGTGCGGGAATAGGGGGACAGGCTTGGGGTGGGGTGGGGGGGTAGAAAGTCTGTACCCCTATTCCCGCACCCCCCCTAACCATCCCAAGCCTGTCTCCCTACTCCCGCACCCTCCCAACACCCCCCCCCCAACACCCCCCCCCCAAGCCTGTCCCCTAATCCTACTCCCCCATAAGCTTAATTGTTGAGGGAATATAAACTTTTCACCCGAGACTGTATGTATGTACGATATTATTTTCATTTTTTTTTCATTTTTTTTTTTTTTTACAACAGTACATTTTTCAAGTAGAAT
Source organism: Petrolisthes manimaculis (assembly GCA_034508575.1). Lineage (NCBI taxonomy): Eukaryota > Metazoa > Arthropoda > Malacostraca > Decapoda > Porcellanidae > Petrolisthes > Petrolisthes manimaculis. The sequence goes on along the minus strand of JAWZYT010006955.1, from coordinate 58,507 downwards.
TATATATAAGTATAGAAATATTGATATTATAATATAGTATAAAGTAAGTATATGTATGTTATGGGGAAAAGTTTTTGACGGTATATATATATATAGTTCTCTTCCTAATGTACTGAGAGTTTTTGAATACCTAACAAGTTGATAATATAAGTAAGTAAGTAAGTAAGTAGCCAGTATGATAAGAATTAGGATTAAACACAGGGGTGCGTTTTTATATTGAATAAATTAGGTTCCTTTTTGTAGCTAATGGTAAATGTCCACAGTCGACACCTAACCCAACCTAACCTGAGCTAACCTAACCTAACCCAACTAACCTAACCTAACCTAACCCAACCCAACCCAACCCAACCCAACTTAACCTAACCTAACCTAACCTAACCTAACCTAACCTAACCTAACCTAACCTAACCTAACCTAACCTAACCCAACCAAACTTAACCTAAAATAACCCAACTTAACCTAAAATAACCCAACTTAACCTAACCAAACCTAACCTAACCTAACCAAACCTAACCTAACCTAACCCAACCAAACTTAACCTAACCTAACCTAACCCAACCAAACTTAACCTAACCTAACCTAACCCAACCAAACTGAACCTAAAATAACCCAACTTAACCTAACCTAACCCAACCTAACCTAACCTAACCTAACCTAACCTAACCTAACCAAACCTAACCTAACCTAACGCAACCAAACTTAACCTAACCTAACCCAACCAAACTTAACCTAAAATAACCCAACCCAACCCAACCCAACTCAACTAAACCTAAAATCTAACCTAACCTAAAATAACCTACTCAACCCAACCTAACCTAACCCAAAATAACCTATTCAACCTAACCTAACCTAACCAAACCTAACCTAACCTAACCCAACCTAACCTAACCAAACTTAACCTAAAATAACCCAACTTAACCCAACCTACTCAACCCAACCTAACCTAACCTAACCAAACTTAACCTAACCTAACCTAACCTAACCCAACCAAACTTAACCTAAAATAA
>JAWZYT010006955.1:40000-50000 GCA_034508575.1 Petrolisthes manimaculis | reverse complement strand
TAGAGATGTGTGTGTGTGTGTGTGGATAGAGATTGTGTGTGTGTGTAGATAGAGATTGTGTGTGTGTGTAGATAGAGATTGTGTGTGTGTGTGGATAGAGATTGTGTGTGTATGCAGGCGGTGTGTGTGTGTGTGTGTGTGTGTGTGTGTGTGTGTGTGTGTGTGTGTGTGTGTGTGTGTGTAGATAGAGATTGTGTGTGTGTGTGTAGATAGAGATTGTGTGTGTGTGTGAAGGCGGTGTGTGGATAGAGATGTGTGTGTGTATGTGTGTAGATAGATATTGTGTGTATGCAGGCGGTGTGTGTGTGTGTGTGTATGTGGATAGACAGTGAGGTTACAGTGTGGCAGGCAACTTTATAAAGACTCAGTGCATTATTACTACTGACGTGTTACCTGTTCTCAGTGGGAAAGGTGGTGCATGGGGGAAGTCTGGCTGGCCCTCACTATACTGTACCTACCTGCCTACCTCACCCCTCACCTACCTGCCTCACCCCTCACCTACCTGCCTCACCCCTCACCTACCTGCCTCACCCCTCACCTACCTGCCTCACCCCTCACCTACCTGCCTCACCCCTCACCTACCTGCCTCACCCCTCACCTACCTGCCTCACTCACTCCCCTACCTGCCTCACCCCTCACCTACCTGCCTCACCCCTCACCTACCTACCTCACCCCTCACCTACCTGCCCTCACCCCTCACCTACCTGCCCTCACTCCTTCTTAGTTCCTTTTCTGGACAGCCTCCCTTCCTACCCCTCTTCCTCCCTCTCTCTCTGACCCCTCTCCTCCCTTCTTACCCCTCTCCCTCCCTCTCTCTCTGACCCCTCTCCTTCCTTCTTACCCCTCTCCCTCCCTCTCTCTCTGACCCCTCTCCTTCCTTCTTACCCCTCTCCCTCCCTCTCTCTCTGACCCCTCTCCTTCCTTCTTACCCCTCTTCCTCCCTCTCTCTCTGACCCCTCTCCTCCCTTCTTACCCCTCTCCCTCCCTCTCTCTCTGACCCCTCTCCTTCCTTCTTACCCCTCTCCCTCCCTCTCTCTCTGACCCCTCTCCTTCCTTCTTACCCCTCTCCCTCCCTCTCTCTCTGACCCCTCTCCTCCCTTCTTACCCCTCTCCCTCCCTCTCTCTCTGACCCCTCTCCTCCCTTCTTACCTCTTCCCCTCCCTGACCTCTCTCTTCCCTTTCCTCCCTTCTTTCCCCTGCCCTTCATTTCCCCTCCTTCCCTTCCGACCTTTCGTTTGCCTCCCCTCTTCCTCCCCCTCCCCCCTTTCTCTTCTCTACTTGACCCCTCCCCTCATATCACTTTTCCCTCCCCTCAACATCCCACCCCTCCCCTCACTTCAATCCCTCCTTTCCACACCCCTCATTTCACCCCACCCTTCCGACCTATATTTTCACACCCTCCTGGGAAAGTGGGGTGGCTTAACCTTCAGTCTTCTTCAGCTTTATTATCAAAGTATATGTCTCATGATGTCTCTCACTTACACTACCAACCAACCAACCAATACCTAGACTACCAACCAACCAACCAACCACCCAACCAACCAACCAATACCTACACTACCAACCAACCAACCAACCAACCAACACCTACACAACCAACCAACCAACCAACCAACCAACACCTAGACAACCAACCAACCAACCAACCAATAACTTTCACTCACATACATAGACAACAAACACTGATTTACACAGGTTTATCTTTAGTTTAACCCTTAGCTTTCATCAATCAATCAATCAACCCTAATTATAATGTATATAATAACCTAACTTAATCTATCGTAACACCTTTCACTACTAATCTAACCTAACCTAACATACAGACCGACTCCATTTTTTTTTTTTTTTTTTTTTTTTTTTTTTTTTTTTTTTTTTTCTTAGGCCACCGGCGAATCGGAAACGGAGTAAATCTGTCCCAGGAATGAAGTACGAAGGAAAGTAAGTGTGCTTGTCATTGCACAGTCACGAGCACTGATAAATATCCAGGTGTGCTTCGAATACCTATAGACACAGTAAAAAAATATAGATGCACGAAAAGATATCCATTGGAATGACTTGGTTGGTGAATTGGTGGATTCATTCGAAGCTTCAACCCAGGCTTGTTGCTTCGAATTGCCTGATTGAGTATGAAGCGAACTCAAGCAAATATGAAACAGGATGAGCGTTGTATTTGGTTCACTAGTATATCAAATGATTCGAAACTTCAAGGAGTGTTATAGAGCAACTGAATAAAGTTCGAACGAGTGAATTTTTCATACCATTGCAACGTTGAGAGAGGTTTAGAAGACTCACTTTTTCGACTTCTGTTCAGGTGCTCTCCAACACTCTATGGCTGTACAGTTGAACAAGTAGATAATACCAGTAAAATATGAGTATATAATAAATCAAATATGAGTATCTGGCTACCACTCACAATTTCAGTCAGTCACATTCCACTTTACATTGGTTCTGGAGTTTTATGTGTCAAGCATTGATAAAAAATACCAGGGTTTATTACAAAAAAATGAAAAATATTGCTATATACACTCACATTTGTCTTACACATTCTACCTGCTCAATTCTACGTAAAGTGATGGTCTAATGTACTGCAACCTGGTGAATAAAAGCGAGCTATTTGAGTTAATTTTATGAACCCAAATTGCACACACCAACAGCCATAGTTTCGGATCATTTTTCGAAGCCATCTCATTGGAAGGTGTTGCAGTACATTAGACCATGACTTTACACTATATACTATACCCCTTTAATACTGTTCTTTACTGAGAGTGAGTGAGTGAGTGAATGAGTGAGTGAGTGAGTGAATGAGTGAGTGAGTGAATGAGTGAAGGAATGAATGAGTGAGTGAGTGAATGAGTGAGTGAGTGAGTGAGTGAGTGAATGAGTGAATGAGTGAGTGAGTGAGTGAGTGAGTGAGTGAGTGAATGAGTGAGTGAGTGAATGAGTGAGTGAGTGAGTGAGTGAATGAATGAGTGAGTGAATGAGTGAGTGGGTGTTGGTGTATTGATAATGGTGTATTGTGGTGGCTTCCTATTCACTACAAAGGCAAACTGGAATCACTATAACAATGAACTCAATACCTGATTAGGGAGATTTATTTCATGTGTGTGTGTGTATATTTATATCTATATTTATTTATATTTACCTACATTACTCTCTATCTATGTGTATTTCTATCTACATTTCTATCTACCTATATTTTTTCTGTCAGGGACTATTACATTACTGTCTATTTATATTTATATCTTAATTTTCTGTCTATATTATTTTTTATCTGTGGGAAATGTTTGTGTATATTTCTATCTGTCTACATTTCTGTTTATCTATATTTCTATTAATGGGAGTTTTTTTTTATTTTGTGTGCATATATCTGTCTATGGGAAATGTGTGTGTGTGTGTGTGTGTGTGTGTGAGTGTGTGTATTTCTCTCTCTCCTCTTCTCTCCACACACAAGCATATCATTAGTCAGTTCAATAAGTAAAAATAAATACATTTTATACTTCTCCTCACAATCATTATTATTATTATTATTATTATTATTATTATTATTATTATTATTATTACTGGTAGAATTTTATATGATTATTGCAGATATCATTCAGGCCATCAATATGTGTACGTATATAACTTGTAAATAAATGCATATATATATTTTTTGTTATTATTATTATTATTTTTATCATTATTATTATTATTATTTGTGTGTACAGTCACGATCATAAGTTCTGTTGTCTCTGGTGAATTAATTGATTGATTGATTGATTGATTATGAAGTCACATAGCGCCAGAAGAAGGTGAGAGAGAGAGAGAGAGAGAGAGAGAGAGAGAGAGAGAGAGAGAGAGAGAGAGAGAGAGAGAGAGGTGAGACAGCAAGTAGGAAGGACATAGAAAGAAAATAAGGACACTTTGTTTGTTTTTTCATTGATTTTAATTTTCCTTTCTGATCCAATAAAAAGAAAAATAATAATAAAAAAAAGTTTATCTGGGTGAATGAACCGTATGAATAAAAAATAACACAGACCAACCAAAGGCTATGTATATATATATTATACAGTAGTAAATATCTTGGTAATGAAGAACAACACGTGTATGATTTTGCAGCACCTCGTAATAATAATAATAATAATAATAATAATAATAATAATAATAATAATAATAATAATAATAATTGAGGGGGTTGAGTTGACGTAAGGTGTTGTTGTTGTTGTTGTATGATCATATTTTGATACGATACTGATTTATTTACACGATGGAAGGAGATATAGTGGATTATAATTTTGCAGCACCTCATAATAATAATAATTGAGGGGGTTGAGTTGACGTAAGGTGTCGTTGTTGTTGTTGTATGATTATATTTTGATACGATACTGATTTATTTACACAATGGAAGAAGAGTGTTGGTGGATATTTGATTGTGACTGTACCAATAGGAGGAAGTCTTGCATGTGTTGGTAATTCGGGAGCAACTGAATCCTCCAAACTATTCCAAGCAACTGAACACCATTAGTTTTGCCCCTTTGGTCCTGTTTCCTGGCATACTTTGGAGGAATCAAGGCACTCCAAATTTACCAACACCGAATTTCTTCCTTAATTAAGAGACACGAGAAAACTCCATCCAATTAATTTTTAACCACAAGATTTTACTCATTCACGATTTTATTTATTCACTTTTCGTATCTCCACGTTTTGTTGACATTGTTTTTTTTTTTATGATTCCTTCTTGCATCACCTAAGTTTACGTTTTATATTTACTTTTTTTTTTTTTGCAGTTGTGTTTGTGTGTGTGAAAGTATATGACCCCCTGACTACACTACAACCATCACTACAACTACAACTACAACCCCAACCACCTCCACCACCACCTCCACCCCACAACAACCCCAACCACCACTACAACCACAACCACTACAACCACCACCACTACAACCACCTCCACCCCACTACAACCACAACCACCACCTCCAACACCACAACAACCACGACCACTACCACCACAACTACAACTACAACCACTACCACCACTACTACCACCTCCACCCCACTACAACCACAACGACCACCACCACCACTACCACCACGACCACCCCAACCTCCACCATCACCACTACTACAACTACTACAACCACCACCTCTTCACTGGTTCCCCGACATGGTGAGTTTTATTCTGTCTCTCGTAGTCATCACACATTTGCTTGTTATTTTCTGATATTTTCTTTTTCTTTTTTGGCGATTAAATTTCCATAACGAAAGACAAAATTCGCCTTTTTTGGAATATCCGCCCTCTTTGTTGTGTGTGTGTGTTTGTGTGTGTGTGTTTGTGTGTGTGAGAGAGAGAGAGAGAGAGTGAGAGAGAGAGAGGGAGAGAGTGTGTGTGCATGTGCGTGTGTTGCCTCTTCCCTGTTCACATACACACACACACACACACACACATATACACACTCCAACTCACAAAACACACACACACATACACCCAGTAATGCCAGGGACTTGTATTGTAATCCGGAACGCTTACACAACACAACACAACACAACACAACACAACACAACACGAGGCCTCAGTACAAACAAATAAGTACATGGTAGGGGTTGTATGACTGTGGCAGGAGGTTAGCATATACTGGGCCTAGCTAGCGAGAGACCCTGCCTGCCTGGGTTTGTATCCGAGTAGGTAGACTTGTTAGACAATTATTATCCCATGCAGTCCCCTATGTTCCTATTCATGTACACCTATATATGGCAGTCATTAGGTACCCGACTGTAAGAGCGAGGGACGATGTTTTGATGTAACTAGACACACGCACACATTCACACACATACACACACACACACACACACACACACACACACACACACACACACACACACACACAGACTTTGCGCCGTAAATCCCAGGGTTGTTCGTATTCGAGGTCGAGCGAAATGCGGTTGAATCGTATACAGTACAGTCAAGCCCAATAGTCCCGTAACACATACACACACACACACACACACACACACACACACACACACACACACACACACACCAATGACATGACCCCCTCAAAACATTATGTGATATTGGTTCATAAATATCACTACATTGACTCACTTTTATTCACCATGCAGGTCTGTCCATCTTTTCCTTCTATTTTTCTTAGTGTCTGTTTCCTGTCCCACCTATTTATCACCTTCTCCATGTCCCTCCTTTCCTTCTATTTCCTTCGTGCCTTTCTGCTTTAACTATCCCCTTGTCCCTCCTTTCCTTCGTGCCTGCTTACCGTTCCACCTCTCTGCTTTAACTACTGTATCTCTTTGTCCCTACTTTCCTTCCTGCCTGCTTACCATCCCACCTCTCTGCTTTAACTACCTCTTTGTCCCTACTTTCCTTCGTGCATGACTTTCTCCCTGTCCATCCTTCATTGTCACTTTCTCCCAGTCCCTCCCTTCCTTCTTCTGTCACTCACTCTTTCCCTCGTCATACAGTCGTGGACAAAAATAATCATCCATATAGGGATAACTCACATAAAGAGTTTAACAGTATTTTCCTCTGTTCCATAGCTGATAAAGTTTCCAATAAATAGGTTAATTACCATCTTTTAATTTAATACAAGCAGCTACGCACTACTTAAAACAAATAATATCATAATGTGAAAATAAGAACATTAGACAGTAAATTGTTTGAGATACCCATATGTGGATGATTATTATTGACCGCGACTGTACATGGAGGTCTAATGAGGATGGTGGTGAGGGGGTGGGGGAATAGGGGGACAGGCTTGGGGGGGGGTGTGTCGGAATAGGGGGACAGACAGACCCCACAAAACCACCCCAAGCCTATTCCCCCTATACCCACACACTCCTGCACCCTCCTAAACACTCCCCCCCATCCTCCCCCAAGCCTGCCCCCCCCCACCCACACCCCTTAATCGTGACTGCCCCCTGACTGGCAAACTCTACCATTGTGGCTTAGGGGACGTATGACTCAGATTTGCGGTATAGGCAGTGATCATTTTGAAGAGCACACACACACACACACACACACACACACACACACACACACACACACACACACACACACACACACACACATACACACACACACACACACACACACACACACACACACACACATTAACTGGATCACAAACCATCATGCATTGTTTGTTTGTTTGTTTATTTGTTTGTTTGTTTGTTTATTTGTGTATTTGTTTGTTTGTTTGTTTGTTTGTTTGTTTGTTTGTTTGTTTATTTGTTTGTTTATTTGTGTATTTGTTTATTTGTTTGTTTATTTGTTTGTTTGTTTGTTTATTTGTTTGTTTGTTTGTATGTTTGTTTGTTTGTTTGTTTGTTGGTTATAGGTGTTGGGGCTGTGACACTTTAAAGGGGGAGAGTACATTAATGGGGGGTAGGGGGGTGCGGGAATAAGGGGGTCAGAGTTGGGGGTGACTGGGGTGGGAGGGGGAGCGGGAATGAGGGGGACAGGCTTTCTACCCACCCCAAGCCTGCCCCCTTATTCCTGCACCCCCCAGAGTCACCCCCAAGCCTGTCCCCTTCTCCCGCACCCCCTTGGAGGAATGACAACGCTGACTGACTGTACCCGTTATAAGTGCTGGCCATTGTACAGTTGCCAAAAGAGGTATTGCGACAACTATTGATACAACATTAAATGTATTAATGTCCATAGTTGTTTGTAGGGATTATAAGTATGTATTACAGAAGGGTATGTATATTTCCTTCTGTTATACATGCTTATAGTCCATATACAAATAGTTGTGGATACTACTAGGGTTAAAATTCTATCAAGATTTGTCGCAATACTTTTTTTGGCAACTGTACATAGTTCCCTCTTTAATTAAGGTCGTGGATAGATTGTTGACATATCCGGAGCACCTGATTCCTCCAAACTATTCCAAGCAACAGGACACCATTATTTGTGTTAAGTTGGGTCTGTTTTCTGGCATACTTTGGAGGAATCAAGGCACTCCAATGTAACGAAAGTAGACTCTCCCCTAAACCTTTGAATGCTCAGTGGAAATAATATATAAATAACCATCGCATGCTCAGTGAAATATTATTATAACTTTTGAATTTTGAATGCTCAGTGAATGTTGTCAGAAAATTGGAGGTAAATGAGTTCTTCAAAATTTTAAGTTAATATTGCCACGACACACACACACACACACACACACAAACACATACACACTCACACACAAACACATACACACAATCACACTCACACACACTCACACACATCCACACACACACACACACACACACACACTCTCTCTCTCTCTCTCTCACACACACACACACACACTCTCTCTTTCACACACACACACACACATACACACACACACCTATATATGGAAGGAGCTTGTTTCCTAGCATGGTCAGGAGGAATCAGAAGCCTCCAATAATTATCATACACGAAAACACACAGACTCCTGAAATTTATACTTTGAATGCTCAGTGAAATTATTGTTTTGTTATATAAATCTGGAGCAACTGATTCCTCCAAACTATTCCAAGCAACATATAACTAAGTATTTCACCATCATTCGTGTGTGTGTGTGTGTGTGTGTGTGTGTGTGTGTGTGTGTGTGTGTGTGTGTGTGTGTGTGTGTGTGTGTGTGTGTGTATGTGTTTATGTTGGTACACATTGTAACCACCCTCACCACAACCACCATCACCACCAAAACCATCACCACCACAACCACCACCACCATCATCACCACCACCATCACCACAACCACCATCACCACTTCTACATTACCTCCCAGAGCGCCTCACCACTCCACACCACCTACACACCTCTCTCCCCTCTCTGCTATTGTTATCATTTCATCTGTATTTCATCCCCTCCCCTCCTCTCTCCCCTTCTAACCTCACCTCTCTCTTCTCTCCCCCCTCTCCTCTCCCTCCCATCCGCTCTCCTCTCCCTCCCATCCTCTTTTCGACCTCTGCTCTCCTTACCCTCCTTTCTCCTCTCCCTCCCATCCTCTCTCCTCACTTTCGTCTCTCCCTTCCCTCCTCTCTCCTTACCCTCCTTTCTCCTCTCCCTCCCATCCTCTTTTCGACCTCCTCTCTCCTTACACTCCTTTCTCCTCTCCCTTCCATCCTGTCTCCTTCTTTCTTCTCTCCCTCCCATCCTTTCTCCTCACTTTCGTCTCTCCCTTCCCTCCTCTCTCCTTCTTTCCTCTCTCCCTCCCATCCTCTCCTCATCCTCTCTCCTCTCCCTCCCATCCTCTTTTCGACCTCTGCTCTCCTTACCCTCCTTTCTCCTCTCCCTCCCATCTTCTCTCCTCACTTTCGTCTCTCCCTTCCCTCCTCTCCTCTCTCCTCTCCCTCCCCTCCTCTCCTCCCTTCTCTCCCTCCTCCCATCCTCTTTTCGACCTCTGCTCCTCTCTCCTTCTTTCTTCTCTCCCTCCCATCCTCTCTCCTCACTTTCGTCTCTCCCTTCCCTCCTCTCTCCGTACCCTCCTTTCTCTTCTCCCTCCCATCCTCTTTTCGACTCTTCCTCTCCATCCTCTCCTTTCTCCTTCTTTCCTCTCTCCCTCCTCTCCCCTCGTCTCTCTTCATCCTCTCTCCTCTCCCTCCCATCATCTTTTCGACCTTTGCACTCCATCCCATCCTCTCTCCTTCCTTCCTCTCCCTCACATCGTAATTCCTTCCTCGCTTTCCCCTTTCCTCTCTTCTCTCCTCCCTTCTTCCCCCTTTTCTCCTTCAGTATCATCCCCCTTCCTTCTTATATCCTCCCCCCTCCTTCCCCTCCCTTCCCTCCACTTCCCCCTCCTCTCCAACCCCCACCTCACTCTCCTCATCCTTCTCAATATTTCTCATTCTCTCGTATCATGTTCCTCCTTTCCTCCACGTTTCTCCAATTCCTTTCTCATTGTCTCTCCCTTCCCCCTCCCTCCCTCACTTCTCCCTCTCTATTGTCTCCATCTCCCTTACCCTTATATACCCTGATCCCTCACCCCTCATCCCTCACTCCCTCACCACCCTTATCTACCCTTCCTTCCCC
>JAWZYT010006955.1:10000-35000 GCA_034508575.1 Petrolisthes manimaculis | reverse complement strand
TTTATACATAACAAATTTCATGATACCAGTAACAACTATATTGTATAGCGTATTGGTAACCAGTGCTAAGAATATCTCAATACTCTCAAAAGAAATCCGACTAAATTGGTAGAATTATGCTTCTTGTGTTCTAACCACCAACGAGTATATCTGTTTCTAATGCAACGATGCTTTTAAAACAATACCGTACACATTACGTGATGCTTGCAAGACAATAGTGGAAGTCATCAGCCATGCATCCATACCATCCAATGCAAGTTTTGTCCCGTATATCACACCGGGGAACAACAATCTTTAATTAACGCACTGCCAACTTTCCAAGATATGGGCGTGACGAAGAGTGTTCCTCGGGTGACCAGTTTAATAAAGAGGCTACTGCATGGATAAACTTCTCCAAGAGTGACACTGACGAGACAAAAATAACCCATGACAACATTAGGGCACCGACAAACAACATCCCTGATCAGCTTGCTCTTATGAGGGCAGACGGAAATGTTATTACCTCGAACAGTCCCTCCTCTCCATGATCCCACTGTCCCTGTGTGTCGCTGGGGATGGACATGAGAGAGAGAGATGAGTATTACAGGTGGGGATACTGTACTGTACATCAACATGTCACAGGGTCCACCACTCGTCCTAAACTCATCACCAGGACCACCAGGACCAGGATGTGTGTTGTGTGTGTGTCCCTCCCTGTGTGTGTGTGTCCCTCTCTCCCTGTGTGTGTGTGTTTGTGTCCCTCTCTCCCTGTGTGTGTTGTGTGTGTGTCCCTCTCTCCCTGTATGTGTGTGTGTGTGTGTGTCCCTCTCTCTCTGTGTGTGTGTTGTGTGTGTGTCCCTCTCTCCCTGTGTGTGTGTGTGTGTGTGTCCCTCTCTCCCTGTATATGTGTGTGTGTCCCTCTCTCCCTGTGTGTGTGTGTGTGTCCCTCTCTCCCTGTGTGTGTGTGTGTGTGTGTGTGTGTGAGCCAGCCAATCACTTCACCCTCACTTCACCACACCTGCCTTCACCGGCCAGCTATCTTGGTTATTTCTTCCGGACGATTTGGTACAGCTGGTTTTGGCCGCGTTCCCTGCTGTGCCGGAGTTCAGTATCTTAACACACACACACACACACACACACACACAGGGACACACACACACACAGGGAAAAAACACATACATACAAAAGGATACACACACACACACACACACACACAGGGACACACACACACACACACACACACCTTGGCTACTTACTTCATACACGTTCAGTTAACCTCAAAAATCCTGCTCTGCTCCTTCGTCAAAACAGCAGAGAGAGAGAGAGAGAGAGAGAGAGAGAGAGAGAGAGAGAGAGAGAGAGAGAGAGAGAGAGCATAACTCGTAATATAATTTTTTTTTTAATCTGCTTTTGAAGGGATTTTTATAAAGCGATTTAATTAAAGGGGACATTTTTCTTGTTGGTAAATTGGGAGGCCTACTGATTCCTCCACACTGTGCCAGAAAACAGACCTCCTCAATAATAACTTAGTTAGTTAGTTTGTTTGTTTGTTTATAAGTTAATTAGTTAGATAGTTTGTGTTAGTTATTTAGTTAGTTAGTTAGTTTATGAGTTAGTTAGTTAGTTAGTTAGATAGTTTTTGTGTTAGTTATTTAGTTAGATAGTTTTTGTGTTAGTTATTTAGTAAGATAATTTATGAGTTAATTACTTAGTTAGTTTGTTTGTTTGTTTGTTTATAAGTTAGTCAGTTAGATATTTTATGTGTTAGTTGTTTAGTTAGAAAGTTTGTTAGAAAGTTATTTAGTTTGTGAATTAGTTAGTTCGTTTTATATTCCAAGATGTTGGTAATTATTATTGTGAGTGACGGTGTACACTCTAGCTCGTAAATTCGTGATCACTGTATACACTCACAACCCAAACTATGTATCGAGGCTTGGTGCTTCGAATACCCTGATCGAGTATGAAGCGAGTTCAAGCAAATATGAAACAGTATAAGCTTCGTAATTGGTTCATTAGCATGTAAAATTATTCGAAACTTCAACAACAATACCTGAATACAAATATGAAACAGTATAAGCTTCGTAATTGGTTCATTAGCATGTCAAATGGTTCGAACCTTCAACAACAATACCTGAATACAAATATGAAACAGTATAATCTTCATAATTGGTTCATTAGTATGTCAAATGATTCGAAACTTCAACAACAAGAACTAAATACAAATGTGAAACAGGATAATCTTTATAATTCGTTCACTAACATGTAAAAAAAAAATATTATTCGTAACTTCAACAAAACTTGGATACAAACTTTGTATTGCGAGTGTACAGTACTTGGGTGTTTTTTTTATTTTTAGTTTTCATTTTATTTTTACTAAGATGTTTATGTCATTTTGAGCTGGTAACATTGATTGGAACATCTTTTTTTTTTATAGTCTAGTGCGACACACACACATACAAAAAAAAAAAACACACACACATACATATATAAACACACACCAACACACACACACAGACACATAAACACACACACACTAACACACACACACAGACACACAAACAAACACAACATTTCATCACACACACACACACACACAAACAAACAAACACACACACACACACACACACACACACACACACACACACACACAATAATCTCGGACCTTTAAAAATGAGTCACTGTACGTTGCTGTTTTTTACGAAGCTTTGATTGGTTTTATGTGTGTGTGTGTGTGTGTGTTTGGTGAAAGAAGTGTGTGTGTGTGTGTGTGTGTGTGTGTTGGGGGTGGGAAGAAGTGTGTATGTTAAAGGAAGTATGTATGTGTGTGTGTGTGTGGTGAAAGAAGTGTGTGTGTGTGTGTGTGTGTGTGTGGTGAAAGAAGTGTGTGTGTGTGTGTGTGTGATGAAAGAAGTGTGTGTGTGTGTGTGTGTGTATGTGTGTGTGTGGTGAAAGAAGTGTGTGTGTGTGATGAAAGAAGTGTGTGTGTGTGTGTGTGTGTGTGTGTGTGGTGAAAGAAGTGTGTGTGTGTGTGTGTGTGGTTAAAGAAGTGTGTGTGTGTGTGTGTGTGGTTAAAGAAGTGTGTGTGTGTGTGTGTGTAGTTAAAGAAGTGTGTGTGTGTGTGTGTGTAGTTAAAGAAGTGTGTGTGTGTGTGTGTGTGTGTGTGTGTTTGGTGAAAGAAGTGTGTGTGTGTGTGTGTGTGGTGAAAGAAGTGTGTGTGTGTGTGTGTGTGTGATGAAAGAAGTGTGTGTGTGTGTGTGTGTGTGTGTGTGTAGTTAAAGAAGTGTGTGTGTGTGTGTGTGGTGAAAAAAGTGTGTGTGTGTGTGTGTTGGGGGAGGGGAGAAGTGTGTATGTTAAAGGAAGTATGTATGTGTGTGTGTGTGTGGTGAAAGAAGTGTGTGTGTGTGTGTGTATTAGGGGTGGGAAGAAGTGTGTATGTTAAAAAAAAGTGTGTGTGTGTGTGTGTGTGTGTGTATAGGAGAGAGAAGTGTACAAATATATTACCTCTTCCCTCGTCCTTTTATTTCTAACTACTTAATACTTAATTTAGTTTATGAGTTAGTGAGTTTGTTTGTTTGTTTACGAGTTAGTTAGTTAGTTAATTTGTTTGTTAGTTTATGAGTTAGTTAGTTAGTTTGTTTGTTAGTTTATGAGTTAGTGAGTTTGTTTGTTTGTTTACGAGTTAGTTAGTTAGTTAATTTGTTTGTTAGTTTATGAGTTAGTTAGTTAGTTTGTTTGTTAGTTTATGAGTAACTATGTTTGTTTATGAGTTTGTGAGTTAGTTAGTTAGTTAGTTTGTTTGTTAGTTTATGAGTTAGTGAGTTAGATAGTTTGTGTTAGGTAGTTGGTTAGTTCGTTAGTTTGTTTGTTTGTTAGTTTATGAGTTAAATACTTAGTTAGTTAGTTAGTGTATGAGGTAGTTAGTTAGTGAGTTAGTTTGTTTATGAGGTAGTGAGTTAGATCGTTAGTTTATGAGTTAGTTTGATAGTTTATGAGTTAGATAGTTAGATAGAAAGTTATTTAGTTTGTGAATTAGTTTATGAATTAGTTAGTTAGTTTATGAATTAGTTAGGTAGTTATTCTATGAGTTAGATAGTTGATGAGATAGTTTATGAGTTAGTTAATTTATGCGTTAATTACTTAGTTAGTGATGATATACTCTTGATAATCAATAGGGTTTATTCAATTATTACAATAACTACTAATGGAGTACTTATTTGTAATTAATGACGTAGGGAATTAAACGCTGATTTGCTAATTGTGTGTGTGTTAATAATAATAATAATAATAATAATAATAATAATAATAATAAACGGTTTATTAAACAGAGTGCAGCCCTAGGGATGAAAATATACATACATAATAACTTGATATGTTGGATAAAATGTACGAATGATGTGAGATGTGTAATATATATATACAAAGATGATACATGTATAGAGAGGATGATTATTTATTTATTATATTTAAAATTATTGGAATGGGGCTTTTTATATCTGTCCATTCTTGGTTTGACAGGTTTCAGTTTGTTATAGTGTCTGGCTGCTCTAGATGGAGGGGGTAGGGTTGGGGGTAGGAGTGGGGTGTAGCAGCAACTTTTCCCCAAAGGTCTGGAGGTCACGGTGGTGTCTCTCTGTCAGTGAGGGTAGATTAAGGGAGATTAGCGCCTGGTCATATGTAGTGTAGGTGACCCCCAATATGATTTTACAGGCCCTATTTTGTACCCTCTCCAGCCGGCGTTGTTGTGTGATGTTTAGTGAAGATGACCAGGCTGGAGATGCGTAAGTCAACTTGGCTTGGATGAAAGTCGTATATATGTCCCAGAATTGTTGATGTGTGTGTGTTTGCGTGCGTAAGCGTGAGTGCGTGTGTGTTTGCGTGCGTAAGTGTGTGTGTGTTTTCGTGACTACCTTTATTTACCTATAGTACAGTCACGTGCACTAATAAGTTTACAGGTGTGCATCGAATATATACCTAGAAACAGTAAAAAAAAAAAAAAAAAAAAACATAATATAATATCTCCATGGGAATTATTACATTGGTGACATTTTTTTTTTTCTAACCAGAGCTGTATACTAACTTGTGCTCATGACTGTACACTCGCGATCCAAAATTTGTATCAGGGTCTTGTTGAGGTTTCGAATCATTTGATATACTAGTGAACCAATAACAATACTTATCCTGTTTTATATTTGCTTGAGCTCGCCTACCTATTGCTCACGATCATGTTAATCGATGTAAGCCTGGATATATATTTTCGATTGCGAGTGTACAGCACATGTATAGGGAAATTAAATGTAAGTTCATATCTTTTCCCTGTTTTCTCCCCAAATATTCTCCAGGTCTATGGGCAATATTCAAGAACATTCATGGTGTATACGATATTGTAGTACCGGTACGATGGCTCCCTTGACAAACAACAGAGTCATCGTACCGTTACACGCCATCGTATACACCACGGATGTTCTTGAATACGGCTTTATATTCAAGCGTGTCATTTACAGGGTGGCAGCGAGGGGTGCTGCCTCCCCTCCCCCTCAAGCTTTCCAGGGACCTCCAAATCAACCAGTTAGCCATAAAATAATAATAATAATAATAGTGTACAGATAACCTGACATTTGTAATAAGGAACATTTTATAACTCACTAGTAGTGATACCCGACGTTGTCAGGGTGAAGATCCTACATGTGGTTTTGTCAATAAATTTCCTCTAATTATTTTTATGTGAACGTATTAGTAGGGTTCGAGGAGTCCATTATCCGTTGTGGTTGCTGGTCTCACAGAA
Organism: Petrolisthes manimaculis; assembly: GCA_034508575.1. Lineage (NCBI taxonomy): Eukaryota > Metazoa > Arthropoda > Malacostraca > Decapoda > Porcellanidae > Petrolisthes > Petrolisthes manimaculis. Next base: position 29,239 of record JAWZYT010006955.1, on the reverse strand, counting down.
ATACCATGCCAGCTTTACAACCACAAAAGTATATATATATATAAGGAACCAATACATTGCAAAGTAAACAAGGCATCATTCGATGGCAACACCGCCCCTTAAAGATGCCAGCGACCACTCGCCCTTTGCTATCTTAATTTTCTTGTGACCTTGACCTTCGACCGATTTTGCCCAAAAGTTAATAATTTTGTTTTATGATGAATATCTATCAATAGAAAAAAAATGAACATCATACGGCTAAACCTGTGGACGCTAGACCTAAAACAGACACTCTCCCTTTGCTATCTTTATTTTTTTTGTGACCTTGACCTTCGACCGATTTTGCCCACAAGTTAATCATTTTGTTTTAGATGAATATCTATCAATAGAAAAAAAATGAACATCATATGGCTAAACCTGTGAACGCTAGACCATAAACAGACACACGAACAGATAAATAAATATCCGGCACCGAAAACAATACACCCTCCCTTCGGGGCGGTATTATGATTTTTCAGTATCAATTCTTAATGAAATAGTAACTCTTTTAACGTGAGTGCTGCAACACCCTGTCTCAGAGCGACCACACCTACTTTTCCTTCATATATTGAAAAACACGAATAAGATTATAATGAAACTGACACTTGAAAGGGATTAGGCAAGAATACTATTTAATGTTTGAGACACCTAAACATATTTAATAATTGATTAACACGAGTCATACACCTATAGAAAGAATTAATTCAGATCCACCTCTGAGACATTACAGGCTGCACTGGCAGTAAATGTGTGGTACCGGTTCTGGCGGTTCTGCCAGTCAGAGTACTCTGAACCATGAGTACCGAAGAAAACGGTTCCTGCCCAGCCCTACTGCAGGGGTTCGAACCCCCCCCTCCCCAACCCCCTCATTGGTATTTTTGTATAGGCCGAGGACACTTCCCAGGCTTCACTCATCAGAATGATGTATTACTTTTTATTCTAGGTCAAACGATGCGGCTGTGCATAGCGGCTAAGTACACACACACACAGACAGACGGAGTGTTTTATATAGATAGATTATATATCCACATTGTATATGTAATCGTCAAAGGTATTGTTGGTACAATAATGGAAAAATAGATTAGTATTTCAAATTGTTCGGTCGAACGTATACGCGTTTGTTAAAGGAATTCCTTACACTCGATTAGGGACCGGTTGGCAGTGAGTAGCAGCTGAACTATTATAGTGTCCAACATCAAGGTAGTCACACCAATGTCAGTATGTGATGGTTATATTGAAATGTATTTAGCACAGTTGGTGATATTGTGTCTTGTGTGATTATATTATACAGTAGTGTGTTTTGACTACCTATAATTTGTTGGCTAGTTATATGATATACTCAGACCATTATCATCATCATCTTCATCATTTTCGTTTAAAGTCCGTATTTTTCCATTTAGGATGACTGCTCTCCACATCTGTCTATCTTGTAGGCCTACCATGTGTTCTTCTATTCCCATTAAATTCCTATCTTCCATTACACACGTTCTCCACTTTTTCTTGGGTCTTCCCACCGTACAGTTTACTTATTCAGATATAATGAAGATTGTCAAAATGTTAATCATCCTTCCAGTAACAACTAGCTGCCATCAATGAACAATTCTTTTCAATACTCAGCTTAGTTAAAACATATCTTAGAGTCTTAGAACCTCAATGAAATATGATCGCTTAAGTGATTTAATACTTATGGCCTCAGAAAAGAAACATATTAATAATCTTAACTTTTTCCACCTATAGTTGATAACTTTACAAGGCAATAATCACGAAGGTATCACTGATGCAGTAGTTTCATTTGTCATTACAACAAATATGCTTGTTGTTGAAGAGTTCCTGTGAAATAAAATGTCATGTAGTACCTTTCTTAGCAATAAGCCTTTATTTTTACTAACTTATAATACTTAACATTGCTCTCTTCCTTAAGCCTTCTGTATGATACGTGTGTGTGTGTGTGTGTGTGTCAGGAAATATGATTGCATTGGCATTATTTTACATGCTTTATTTAACTAATCGTAGCTTTGTATAGGGAATCAAAAAGCTCCTAGAATAGCTCATTTTCAAATATTTTCTCGGGGAGCTTATATGTGTTAAACCTTTGCCTCCCCCCCCCCCCCCAGAAAAAAATTAAATGACGTCAGCCCCTGCCAATAATTATGCCACTATTATTTTTTTTATAATCGTATATATATATAAAATGACGCCCCTGCCTATATGTCACTAATTATATATGGTAGCCAATATGGAACACATCCATGCAAATCCTTACAAATCTTTACAAACCTAACTTGTCTTTACATAATAATCTTTTAGTTACATTTACATTCTACGTCACAATAAACCCCAAATTACACTTTTTTTTTTTTTTTTAAAGTTAATCTATTTTATTTATTTTTAAGATAATGTAGCCACTAAAGACTAATGATTTTATCTAATACATGGTGGGAAATTAATGTGAGGAAATTATATGTAAACAATATAACAGTAAGCAAGCCAGTGATATCATGAAAAAAATAGTGAGAAATGGAAAAATAAAAGAGTTATCCCTATATATATATAAAATTACTCTGTTTCTTGGTATCACAGAAAACTATACCACTTTAAGCGTACACTCAAGCAGTTTAATTCACGATCACGTGTTGTTCTCTTTCATGATATTGCTGCTATTTTTTTATGTTTTTCTTTGCATATATTTGACTCGTAAAATCGCGACAACGTGTAATTTTCCATGACAATTATTACTGCGATTGTTTTTACCTAATTAATAATAATAATTATAAAGGATTTCACGTAATAATTTCCCACTCTGTATTTAAATAACTTCATAAGTATGGTCTTTAGCGACAATGTTCCCTAGAGGTTTTGGACTTTTTCTAAATGTAAATATAAAACTTAAAAAAAAAAAAAAATGAGCTGGGGAGGGGTTGGGTGGGTGGGGGTAGGGGTGGGGGTGGGGGTGGGGAGGGGAGGGGTATACACATTGGTAGTACATTTCCTGTCTCACACACACACACACACACGTTGGCCGTCTGTTAATATATATCTCCTGTTGACCCCCCCCCTCTCCCTCCCCTCCCATGTGCGAATGTGTGTGTGTGTTTCTATGTGTTTGTGCGTGTATTTCTGTGTGTGTGTGTGTGTGTGTGTGTGTCATTACGTATGCTATCCACAACTTCCTCAATTGTATACAAAAAAACTTTAACCTCACACACATACATACAAACACTCACACACGATGCAAATACACACACACAAACACACATAAATGCATACACACACACATACAAAAGCACACACACACACACACACACACACAGAGAGAGAGAGAGAGAGAGAGAGAGAGAGAGAGATTAGTCATTTAGTGGGATGTGTAGAAAGACTGTATATTCTCTCTCTCTCTCTCTCTCTCTCTCTCTCTCTCTCAACTGATTATAGATAATTGCATGTATGTATGTATGTGTGTATATTTGAACTCCTGTAAGAATGGATAGAACTGTATGTATGTATGCATGTATATTTGAACGGTTTTATATAGGAATGAAGGAAACTGTATGTATGTATGTAACTATGTATGTGTATGTATATATATACGGTTTTAGGAATGAGGGTAACTGTATGTATGTATGTATGTATGTATGTAACTATGTATGTGTATGTATGTTTGAACGGTTTTAGGAATGAAGGGAACTGTATGTATGTATGTATGTATATATGTATGTAACTATGTATGTGTATGTATGTTTGAACGGTTTTAGGAATGAGGGTAACTGTATGTATGTATGTATGTATGTATGTTTTTAAGGTCTACGTTTTCCTTCATTTATCACTCATTTATCTTCATCTTTCATTTTCCTTCATTTTTCCTTCATTTATCTTCATTTTTCATCTTTCATTTTTCTTCATTTATCTCATTTCTCTAATTCCTTCATTCTCTGGTGTGTATGTGTGTGTGTGTGTGTGTTCAGATTGAAGTGTGTATATGTGAGTTCAGTATGGAGTGTGTATGTATGTGTGTGTGTGTGTTCAACCTCACACACACACACACACACACCATCACAATCAATCAATCCTCACCACACACACACACACACACAGGACACACACACACACACATACACACACGACCGCCATACAGAAGCTAAGGTGTGAAATTCGTATTCTTATACCCTCTTCAATTCTTTCCCCATCAACTTTTCTACCTTCAACTCCCCCTCTTCAACTCTTCCCCTCTTCATCTCCCCTCCTTCAACTCTTCTACCTTCAACTCACTCCCCTCTTCAATTCTTCCCCCATCAACCCAGCTCCCCCTCAAAGGCGCTATGTGGGCAGGATAATGGAAAGTTGTTGTTGTTTTTATCTGGCATCACTTGTGTAGGGATAGAACATTGTATCGTCGAAAATGGCTAGCTTACACCCGTAGTTATATAAAAAAAAATTGAGGGCCCTTACTGGAGCTCTATGAACCCTCCAAATAATCCAGGCCACAGAACGCTTCAGTGTTTCGAATAGGGAATCTGTTGCCTGGAGTAGTTTGGAGAATTCATAGAGCTCCAGTAAGGGCCCTCAATTTTTTTTAAAACTACGGGCGTTACATATCTACAGTGTAACCAAAGTGAGATTAGGAAGAGTGTTATAGGCGAATGTATATAGATGAGATTCCAGCCTTTATAACAAACAAGGTGTTATTTTCTATCTATTTATCCAACCGATATACCCGGTGGGAGTGGTGGGTGGGGAGGAGCCTCGTAAAAGTCCACTATGGGCCTCCTGTTGTCTGTACTTCCTTTGTATTCAACTCTTTGGCCTCTTCAACTATTTCCCCTTCACATCCACTCCCATCAACTCCCCCTTCAACTCTCCCCCTTCAACTCCCTCCCCCATCAACTCCCCCCCCCCATTCAACTCTTCCCCCTCCCCCACCAACTCTTCCCCCTCCCCACCAACTCTTCCCCTTCAATTCCCCCATCCCCCACCAACTCCCCCCCCATTCATCTCCCCACTCCCCCATCAACTCCCCCCTCCCCCCTTCAACTCTTCCCCCATCAACTCTCCCCCCCCCTCTGTATGTTGACGTGGTGGGTGGCAGGTGTAGAACTAAGATGATGGAGGTAAAATTTTAATCTGTGGATCATTACTCTATTTATGAGGCTAATTTTAACCTTCCTGAAAATGTGTGTGGAGAGAGAGAGAGAGAGAGAGAGAGAGAGGAACAGGGAGGGAGGTGGGTAGTTACATGAGAGAGAGAGAGAGGGAGGTGGGTAGTTACATGAGAGAGAGAGAGAGAGAGAGAGAGAGAGAGAGAGAGAGAGAGATAGTAAATACATGAGTGAGATAGGTGGGTAGGGGATGTGTAAATTCGTATTCGTGCAAATGGAGAATTCAGTAACTACGGTATATTAATAAGTTAGGGCCACGTTACATTAGGTACGGTATAGACGTCTTACTGTCGTCAATAAGATTTGGTTCCCGGTACTGTTTTTGTCGGCCGATATAATACGAAGACGAGCAAAGCATACAGCCGCTAAAATCAACACTGCCTTCGTATCCAAACAAACAAATAGTCCAGAGCAGTGGTTGGAAGAGCTTGCCTGAGCTTGGGAAACGTAAATACAAATGCATATGACGAATCACAAGGACACGAAGTACAGCTCCGGACTGATCAATGGTCCACACTTCTTCTACCCTTGCCTTGGTGTGGGCCTCAACGGATATGGTATCACTGACAGGTGGAGGGGGGAGGGGAGAAATGTGGGTAGAGTTATATAGGGGGGGTAGCGTTACCAATGTTGAGCCATCCAGAAATTTGAATCCCGAACCACTTGTGATCATGGATGTGAACCACTCACTTGAAGGTGGTAGGAGAGGAGGGGTTGGGTTGGGGAGAGGGGGGTAAAGCTTCACCAGTGATCGAGATGGAGAGAATTATTGGATCAAGTAGTTAAATGTTTTCTTCTGTAATCTAAATCCAACTCTGATGCTGCATTCCATGGGATATTCTTTATTTGAAATGAATCCAGATTTTACCTAATATAATTAACACGACACCAGTTTTTGATGACTAATATATCAAGCGATGCACCACCTACCCAGTGTTAAGTTACATTTCAAGTAAATCCTTTATTTTTATCCTGTATCATTCATGACATTTTCTAAGAAACGTTTATTGTGTAACTGGTTACCAAAGGATAATAGTTATAGTGTAAGATGTTAATTACCTAATTACTACTCCATCTGTTCTTCCTCACCCCGTCCTCCCTTATTCAATTCACTGTTTCCTCTCCCTCCATCCCACCATTCCTTTACTCTCCATCTTACCACCACCACCATCATTCTGTGTGTTGCTGCATAATCTGTTAATGCGCAAACAAGACCAGAATAGAAATAATAGTGATATTTGGTATGCAAATACAATCCGTTATATATGACGAATATATTTATTACCTTTATTTATTTATCTGAGGTCAACATCTAGGACTCGAGATTATTAGGTGAAAAAAAAAAAAAAACGTGCATATTTCTCGAGTCCATGAACACTGTATGTCTCGGTTCCGACTGTGCAGTACAGGAGTCCAAATTGATGAGGAATTTAGTGAATCACGTCACCTAAGTTTTGATAGTTTTAGGGTGGTTTGTCCCAATCCAGATTTGGTTATGTTAGGTCTGACTAATTCTATAATCTTGCTACCTTTATAATTATAGGGAGAGGTAAATAATGTACAGTACGGCATTGTAAATTTGGTTTAATAAGCATATGTGTGTGTTTAACATGGCAAGTACCACATATTATACTGTATATATTCACTTCCTTTTAGCTTCCTTACCCCACGCTTGACGACAAAAACACTTGTTACGTACGATCCATGTCAGTTTTTGTCCACCATTACCAAGCGTCCCCAAACCCAAGGCCAAGACAGTTTTCGAATCCCAATCCCGGGATCATTTTCGCGTTCTGTGCCAGCTAGCGGTACGGTGTGGTTGGGCTGAAGCTTGTTTGACGCTCGAGTCGTAACTCAAAACCTAATCCTGGTCTCAGTTGCGAAAATATTCTCAATGTGTTTCCCACGAAGAGTTACCAGAGTTGTAAAACCTTGACCCCCAACCCAACCTTAACTTTAACCCAAGACCTGACCTAATCTAACCTACCGAGGTGTCGTGGCTATAGATTAAAATGAGTCCTAGAACGGGAATATGCATCCTACATCCTGGCAATTTGAAATACGCCAATATTTACGCCCTGTACGCCCTGGTATTGAATAATTTGAATTAAGTCCCAGGCTAACGTATGTACGTGGGTGACTCGGCAGTGTAAACACGTCTTCACTATTTTTTTTTCAGCGATATTTTTGCAATTTTTCTAGTGTTTTGTAATATGCTACTTGGCAACTTTAATATGGCAACACTTAGAGAGGTTGGACACTGGACAATGGTTGGTGAGATGCCAGACACCACCAGTATACATATTATAGAGATATAATTTATGGAAGTACGTATCAGTCGTATCTCTGATGAGCATTTGTTGTCATTTTCCAGCGTTGATCACGGGTGAGAGAAAACATTAGAAAGAGACACTCAGAACTACTGACATCAAGGATAGAAGCCACAAATAAAGTGAAAGAGAGGAGAGAGAGGACAACAAAGAGGAAGAGAGGATAACAAAGAGGAAGAGAGAGAGAGGACAACAAAGAGGAATAAAGGGAGAGGACAACAAAGAGGAAGAGAGGGAGAGGACAACAGCTTATAGAGAGCAACAGGTTGGTACCAGTAAAGGTGTTTCTAACCACAACTCGACTCTTGTAATATTTCATCTCTTGAATCTTTTTCTAGTGCCACCAACAAGAGAAAAAAGAATTATTTGATAAGCCAATATGCTGTGCAACATCTAGTAAGGGGATATATATTTTTGATGGTGATGAGTTCCTGAATAATTATGTTTGACTTCAGTGTTTACATGTTGCATATAAGAGTACAGTTGGCTCCACTTCCGCGTTTCTCCACTCGCGTTGCCAATGTTGGGCCAGTCAGAAATTCGAATCCCGTTCCACAAGTTAAAAAATTCGAAACATTCATATCCTTAGAGTGAAAGATAAGAAGGTTTCGAATATTTTAACTTGAGGTGGATCGGGATTCGAATTTCTAACTGGCCCAACATTGGCAACGACAGGGGAGAAACGCGGGAGTGGAGCCAATTGTACATGACAATAATAATGATGACATCCTCAATAGTGATGTGTCCTTTGATGGTGAGTTTTATATACTTACATTATTTTAGCCTATATATTTCAGACACTAAATATGTGTGTTTTAGGAATATGTGTGTATGTATAATTATTTTCTTGTAGCAATATGATGACATTTCTTCTTGTATAAGCAGTTCCCTCTTGTTTTTCTCCTTTTTATTTGATCATACAGTCTATAAGATATACTACTTCATTGTGTGTGTGTGTGTGTGTATGAAAGAACATATACTATACTTTATAAAATACTGTATTAGGGATATATAGTACTTATTTTTTTTATTATATGTGTTTGTGTGTGTGTCTGTGTGTGTGTGTGAAATGACATTACTTGATAATTATACTGTACTAGGGACATATGGTACTTATTATTATTTGTGTGCATGTGTGTGTGTGTGTGTGTGTGTTGGAAAGGATATTAATTTTATCTTGATCAGTACAGGGACTTGGGACACTAAAGGTCACTCATTTACACTAAGATGTGGTTATCTTAATACCACATAAAACCCATAATCAATGCAGTCAGTTTAATAATAGGTTCAGGATGAAGGCAAGATCAATCAGTTTCAGAGATTGTTTGGTAACACTGGTACAGAATGTTGTATAGTACTGTACTGTATGTCTAAACTTTGACGCACGTTTTCTTAACTTTTTTACATTTAAATTGATATAACTCCATTATTTCAGGCCAGATTTCGTTGCACCTGCTGGTCTCATTTTAAAGAGGACATTTTGAAGTATCAAATTATCCAACAAGGATATTTTGCTGTGGTACTCAGAACTTTAATGGCATGATTTTATAAAGTGGAATTGTAAAAATAATTATGCACAATCATAAATATCACATTAAAACGACAAAGAAAGAGTTATCTATATGGAAAAATTTCTTTGCTTATGTCTAAAAAATAACTTTATTAAAAAAGTTTGATCAAGTAATATTTTCCAAGTAACAGCTTCAAAATACTGTAGAGCCTCAAAAATTTACGAGTTTTATTTTAATTTCTTTTTTTAATTCATATAAAAATAAAATATGAACTAATTTGCATGAAGTTTAAGGAGACAGTCTCACCTTTATTCCTTTTCGTTAAATCTTCGTATTTTTTTTATCATATCATACTTTCATTTCCTCTATCCTCCTCCCTATTATCTCTTACTTTTCTTTCGTCTCACATTCTTCATCATTCTCTCTCTCTCTCTCTCTCTCTCTCTCTCTCTCTCTCTCTCTCTCTCTCTCTCTCTCTCTCTCTGTGCACATTTCCTCTTCCCTAATACTGTACTTCCTTTCAATTCCACCCTTCCTTCCTTCCTTCCCTCCCTCCCTTATTTTTCCTCCGTTCTGCTCTCCCTCCTCTATCTTGGTCCCCCCCCACTCCTCATTTCTCTCCCTCCCTCCCTCCCCACCATCTTCTACTCCCCCTCCCTCCCTCCATCTTCTACTCCCCCTCCCTCCCTCCCCACCATCTTCTACTCCCTCTCTTCCCTCCCTCTCCCTCTCCATCATTTTGCTTCTATTAATATCCAACCTTAGTCTTTTTTTTATCTCTGCTGGCGGTACCCACTTGGCCACACTTTCCTTACCATATTTTTAATTTTATATATACTGTATGTACAGTTGCCAAAAAAGGTATTGCGACAAATCTTGATAGAACTTTAACCCTAGTAATATCCACAACGATTTGTAGGGACTATAAGCATGTATAACAGAAGGAGATATACATATCCTTCTGTAATACATACTTATATATATCCCTACAAACAACTATGGACATTAATATATTTAATGTTGTATCAAGAGTTGTCGCAATACCTTTTTTGGCAACTGTACACCTACTTTATTTTGGTTATTCTGGTCCTGTTTCCTGACATAGTTTGAAGGAATTGAAGTCTTTCTAATATACCAAAAGAAGTGTATTGCCTCCTTAATTAAGTATATGTAAATTTCCCTGACTAACAGCAGATGATTTAACTAGTGGAAGGTGAATACTTTGGTGTAGGGAAGGATTGGGATGGGGAGGGAAGGGAAGGGATGGGATGGGATGAGAAGGGGAGGGAAGGGATTGGATGGGATGAGAAGGGGAGGGAAGGGATGTTAAGGGAAGGATTGGGATGGGATGAGAAGGGGATGGGAAGGGATGTTAAGGGAAGGATTGGGATGGGGAGGGAAGGGAAGGGATGGGATGGGAAGGGGAGGGAAGGGAAGGGATGGGATGGGATGAGAAGGGGATGGGAAGGGATGTTAAGGGAAGGATTGGGATGGGAAGGGAAGGGATGGGATGGGATGAGAAGGGGATGGGAAGGGATGTTAAGGGAAGGATTGGGATGGGGAGGGAAGGGAAGGGATGGGATGGGATGGAATGGGAAGGGAAAAGAAGGATGGATGACCACAGTTTCTAGTTGGAATTTCCCTTGATAAAGATAAAATAATTACTGTCATTGCAAGATAAATATTAAAGACAATTCAGACTAACTAGTTAACTATAAAAATTAATTAATTATAATATGTTTAAGTAGAGTATTTTCCTATCTTTTATATATTTTTGACACTCATATCATAAGGAAATGCTTCATTGTGGAGATAAATTAGACAAAACATAATATACAATATGTTTAAGTAGTGTATTTTTCTATGTTTTGATCGATTTTGACAATTCAGCTCCTTTCATTATGAAATCCTTAATTTATACCTAATTAAGTATAATAAATCCTTAATTTATACCTAATTAAGTATCGGAAATCCTTAATTTACACCTAATTAAGTATAATAAATCCTTAATTTACACCTAATTAAGTATAATAAATCCTTAATTTATACCTAATTAAGTATAAGAAATCCTGAATTTATAACTAATTAAGTATCTAACAATATCTGGGGTGTTGGTTAACGGGAGTTTTGGATGGTGAAAAGTACATAAAAGGGGGGGTGAGAGTAGGGGACAGGCTTGGGGGGTGCAGGAATAGGGGGACAGGCTTGGGTTGAGTAGAAAGCCTGTCCCCCTATTCCCGCATCCCCCCCTAACCTCTAACCTCCCCAAGTCCCTCCAAGCCTGTCCCCCCACTCCTGCACCCCCCTAAAACCCCCCCAAGCCTGTCCCCCTATTCCCACACCCCCTTAATAAAGTATTTGCCATTTGCCATATCATCATTACTCAGACACCCATATATTTTTATTATTATTTCGATGTTAAAGTGGCACGATACTCTTTGGTGAGACTGTACATCCTTAGCCAGCCATCCTTACTGTGACAAAATTAAAGAGACTTGACTTACTTTATACACACTGAAAGAATTGTGGCCCACCTTGGAGATCCATGCAATTATAAATTTTCTAGTGCAACATTGAATTATCATAATATATATAATAATCAAGTAAGTAATTATTCAACAATTGACTTACCTTACCCGGTTTTTATTAATTAACCTTAATTGTGTTGGCTCAAAGAAGGTTTCAGAGGTTAAATTATTCCCCTTCATTGCAAGTTCCTTTTTTGTCAACATATTTATTTTTAATGTGAGGTCTTCCGATATGAATGCATTTATAAATTATAGTATGAAGGGATATGGTGTATGAAACAACCATTCACAATCGCTTAACTATATTTATTGAAATTTCCAGTACACCAACATGAAATCAATAATTATAGTCACACACGTTCACACTCATCCACACGCAAAGCTAACTAACTAAATACTAAAGTTACCCTCTTAATATGACTCCCGTTTTCTATCGGTCGGAGTAGTGTTGTCCTCGTTGATTTCCTTCCCGAGTACAATATATATTTTCCATCGAGTGTTCAGTCGATTTTCTGTTCTCCATTTTCTATGTTCCAATATTTTTCTATGTTCTTCAATATTTTCTGTTCTCCATTTTTTTTATGTCTCACCTCAGTTAATTTTCAATGTCACATCTGTAATTTATCACTCGTCATATCCACGTGAATGAGTGGACGAGAGCGAATATTACGTGTGTAACCAAGGTGTTACATTCTCGAAACACTCGTAATTTTATGGTGCTATTTCCTGACCCCTACTCAATTACTTTAATCAATAATATATATAAATCTAATAATACGAGTTCCAGTATCTATGTGATTAAGTTTCCTATTTTCACATAGACACCAGTTCTTCACATCTGTAATTTTCAATGTCACACACATGGCACTCGTTTTCTATATATATTACACCAAGTAGGATGCAGAACGCTACTGGCATAAAACCTTACCTCGTATCATTTGCTTTTCTGTTGCAAGTAACAACAACAAGAGTGACTCCGTGAAGCACTAGAGAAAAAACTGGTGAATGGCACCGAGTATTCTGGCATTCACTGTCAGCCCTGCGTGTTACGTTAACGAGACGAAGAGGTCGAGAGTCCCACGTATGTGTTACAAGATGGAAGCGAACTCGGAGTTCAAAATATTCACGTATGAGAGTTTTTCTATACTCATACATGAATTGCCCTCCCACTCGCAATTTTCAATGTTCAGACACACACCCAGCACTCGATCACGAATCATTAGTATGCCGTAACTGAATGAATTCGACCATTGTAGGCTGCTACTCCACGAGAGGCTAGAGCGCCACGAGGCTACGTGTTATGCCGAAGCGAGTAGGAGATGAACTGAAGTTTAAATTACGAGAGCCCCCAGCCAGGCTATAAGCTCCTCCCCCAAGCTACCAACGTCTGGATCGATATACAGGCGCCGCACACAATAGTTTGAATCCTACTGTCTGTCTGACTAGAACCTCATATTATACACATTCACACACCCAGCCATACATGCAATTGTAATAACGCCACGTAAATTAATCATGGTAATTATCCTCTTCACGAATCATATGGAGAGTTTAAAAGAATAACTGTGTGTATGCAAAAATCAATAATTACAGAGCCAACGAGTGGGGAAACGAAGGATTTAACGGCAGAGAGGGGTAGGGACGCAAGCTCAAACATGAACGGTGCTCCTACTCTCTACCTCACACACTCCTGCCTTTCGCTTTCTCAACCACTAGGCTGAAGCATTATTCCTATACTTAATTGATTAATATGTCACGATCAAATTTGACTCGTGACATTCGCACAAACACAAAGACATTGCTCCATGCGATGTCTCGACTCGTGAAGGGCTACGGCGCATTGCATGTATAACTTTACACAATACTCATCCACACTTCACTCACTCATGTATGTGTCAAATGAATATCACAGGTACAATTCACAGTTGCCAATGAGTGAAAAACTCCATACATTTACGTTAAGTTTCCAATTCTATGGAGAAACTCCGAAGCAAAGTGAATGTCCCTGGTAATTATTCTAGTACAATTTGTACACATTTAAGCAAGTTTTATTTGTGTGGTGTATGTAATACATTGTGTATCTGTTACATCATTTGTAAGAAAATATATGCAATAAATATTCTGGAAGGCAAGTATATATTAATCAATCATCCAAGACTCGAATCAGGGATAACCGCTGGAACCCAAGTCTTGGAAGACCCAATGCAATATCCAAACATCAGACCGAGGTGAACCGCCAAATCTGAGTTTGGATAAAATGGTACAAAATACAATACATATATATTAGTAAGAGTTGTGCTCGTTGCACTCAGAGAGATAACAATAATAACGAGTGAGATAACCAGGGAACTCTCCACCAACTGGTTATCTCCGTACGAAGAGGTTAATTTCGCTACTTCGGTACGAATCAATATATACTCGCTTGTTTCTAAAACTCCTATGTTGCATTTCCTTCCATTGCATATTTTCTTACGTTGTCTCAACGTAGAGACACAAGGACACCTGTCCCAAAAATTTCACTGACAAACTGTGGTCATGTGAATTGAATGTTAACATTGCGCATCTAGCGCTGTCTCAGACATAGAGACACGAGGACACCTGTCCTAAATTTCCCATAGACAAACTGTAGTCATATGTGGAGTAATATATTAAATGGCGCATGTAGCGCTGTCTCAAACAGACACGAGGACACCTGTCCTAAATATACATAGACTCGCTTTGGTCGTATGTGTAGTAAACATTACATTGCGCATGTTGCGCTGTCTCACATCGAGACATGAGGACACCTGTCCTAAATTTCACACCGACAACTGTGGTCGTATGTGTAATAAATTCCCATTCTGTTTCGGGAACACAAAATTTTCGATAGCATTAATCATGCCTACCGAGAGAAATATTTGCCAACACTGTCTCTTAACATCGAGACACCAGGACATCTGTCCTAAAATTCACATTGACATCTTTGGTCATATGTGAAGTGAATTCCCTTTCTTCAGGAACCACTAAATTTACGGTAGCATTAATTCATGCCTACCGCTAGAAAAATTTGGCATTACGCCATCTCAACATTGAGACACCAGGACACCTGTCCTAAATTCACATAGACAATTGGTCATATGTGGAGTGAATTCCCTTGTTTCGGGAACCACTAACATGACAGTAGTATTAATCAATCATGCCTACGGTTAGAAAAATATTGGCCACGTACTTAGGTTTAACAATTCACGCTGCTCTGGTGATGTTACAACAACCTGTACAAAATGTGGTCATAATAGAAGCACACCCATGTCGGGTTGTGTAGTACTTCTTACCTTCACATGCCAAGCGTTGTGCTTAAAGCATAAATCCATGAAGGGTAGCATGAAAAAAATATTTCCTGTCATTTCTATTGCCTTAATTTCTGGACAATTATATCCTAACTATCTCGTGGAAGTGTGAATGTGTGGAACTGGAATTTCAATGCAAAAATCGAGGAGCCCCACGTTGGGCGCCACTGTGACAAATTAAAAAGAAGAAACTCGTCTTGTACACTGAAAAAATTGTGGCCCACCTTGGAGATCCATGCAATTATAAATTTTCTAGTGCAACATTGAATTATCATAATATATATAATAATCAAGTAAGTAATTATTCAACAATTGACTTACCTTACCCGGTTTTTATTAATTAACCTTAATTGTGTTGGCTCAAAGAAGGTTTCAGAGGTTAAATTATTCCCCTTCATTGCAAGTTCCTTTTTTGTCAACATATTTATTTTTAATGTGAGGTCTTCCGATATGAATGCATTTATAAATTATAGTATGAAGGGATATGGTGTATGAAACAACCATTCACAATCGCTTAACTATATTTATTGAAATTTCCAGTACACCAACATGAAATCAATAATTATAGTCACACACGTTCACACTCATCCACACGCAAAGCTAACTAACTAAATACTAAAGTTACCCTCTTAATATGACTCCCGTTTTCTATCGGTCGGAGTAGTGTTGTCCTCGTTGATTTCCTTCCCGAGTACAATATATATTTTCCATCGAGTGTTCAGTCGATTTTCTGTTCTCCATTTTCTATGTTCCAATATTTTTCTATGTTCTTCAATATTTTCTGTTCTCCATTTTTTTTATGTCTCACCTCAGTTAATTTTCAATGTCACATCTGTAATTTATCACTCGTCATATCCACGTGAATGAGTGGACGAGAGCGAATATTACGTGTGTAACCAAGGTGTTACATTCTCGAAACACTCGTAATTTTATGGTGCTATTTCCTGACCCCTACTCAATTACTTTAATCAATAATATATATAAATCTAATAATACGAGTTCCAGTATCTATGTGATTAAGTTTCCTATTTTCACATAGACACCAGTTCTTCACATCTGTAATTTTCAATGTCACACACATGGCACTCGTTTTCTATATATATTACACCAAGTAGGATGCAGAACGCTACTGGCATAAAACCTTACCTCGTATCATTTGCTTTTCTGTTGCAAGTAACAACAACAAGAGTGACTCCGTGAAGCACTAGAGAAAAAACTGGTGAATGGCACCGAGTATTCTGGCATTCACTGTCAGCCCTGCGTGTTACGTTAACGAGACGAAGAGGTCGAGAGTCCCACGTATGTGTTACAAGATGGAAGCGAACTCGGAGTTCAAAATATTCACGTATGAGAGTTTTTCTATACTCATACATGAATTGCCCTCCCACTCGCAATTTTCAATGTTCAGACACACACCCAGCACTCGATCACGAATCATTAGTATGCCGTAACTGAATGAATTCGACCATTGTAGGCTGCTACTCCACGAGAGGCTAGAGCGCCACGAGGCTACGTGTTATGCCGAAGCGAGTAGGAGATGAACTGAAGTTTAAATTACGAGAGCCCCCAGCCAGGCTATAAGCTCCTCCCCCAAGCTACCAACGTCTGGATCGATATACAGGCGCCGCACACAATAGTTTGAATCCTACTGTCTGTCTGACTAGAACCTCATATTATACACATTCACACACCCAGCCATACATGCAATTGTAATAACGCCACGTAAATTAATCATGGTAATTATCCTCTTCACGAATCATATGGAGAGTTTAAAAGAATAACTGTGTGTATGCAAAAATCAATAATTACAGAGCCAACGAGTGGGGAAACGAAGGATTTAACGGCAGAGAGGGGTAGGGACGCAAGCTCAAACATGAACGGTGCTCCTACTCTCTACCTCACACACTCCTGCCTTTCGCTTTCTCAACCACTAGGCTGAAGCATTATTCCTATACTTAATTGATTAATATGTCACGATCAAATTTGACTCGTGACACTTACCATAACAAAAAATTACTCTAAAATGACTATAAAATTGTTTGGAGACCTGGTGGTAGCTTTTGATTTTGTGTTGATAAATCTAGAGTAATGAATTAACTTCTGAATCCTCCAAACTATTATTCCAAGCAACAGAACACCATTTTTTTGTTTTTTTTTCATATTTGTTCATCTGGTCCCGTTTCCTCGTATACTTTGGAGGAATCGAGGCACTCCAATGTACCAAAAAAGAATGACCATTTTAATGTAGGTTGGTGTTTCGTGGCTATTTTTGGAGGCCTCATTAATCTCCAAATATTCTGACTAGGCTACATTATATAGGTACCTAATGGTGAGGTTAGTTAATAGTTACTGGTGGAGGAGGTAATGGATGGATAATGGTGGAGAGATATTTCATGGTTAATGGTAGTGGTAGATATTATATTTCATGGTTAATGGTAGTGAGATATATTATATTTAATGGTTAATGGTAGTGAGAGATATTATATTTAATGGTTAATGGTAGTGAAATATATTATATTTAATGGTTAATGGTAGTGAGAGATATTATATTTAATGGTTAATGGTAGTGGTAGATATTGTATTTAATGGTTAATAATGGTAGTGAGAGATATTATATTTAATGGTTAATGGTATTGAGATATATTATATTTAATGGTTAATGGAAGTGAAATATATTATATTTAATGGTTAATGGTAGTGAGATATATTATATTTAATGGTTAATAATGGTAGTGAGAGAGATATTTAATGGTTAATGGTAGTGAGAGATATATTTAATGGTTAATAATGGTAGTGGAGGAGGAGGAAGATGGTTAATGGGTTGTAAAGTTCTCAAGAGATTATATTAATGGCAGAGAGAAGGGAAGGGAAGGGAAGGGATGGGAAGGGTTGAGAAGGGAAGGGAAGGGAAGGGATGGAATGGGATGGGAAGAGAAGGGAAGGAAAGGGATGGGTTGAAGTAATAAGGGAAGGGAAGGAATGGGAAGGGAAGGAAAGGGATGGGTTGGAGTAATAAGGGAAGGGAAGGAAAGGGAAGGGATGGGACGAAATGGGAAGGGAAGAGAAGGGATGAGAAGGGAAGGAAAGGGATGGGTTGGAGTAATAAGGGAAGGGAAGGAATGGGATGGGAAGGGATGGGATGAGAAGGAGTGGGAAGGGAAGGGAAGGAAAGGGAAGGAAAGGGAAGGGATGGGAATGGATGGGGTAGGATGGGAAGGGAAGGGAAGGGAAGGGAAGGGAAGGTACCAGTCATAATTGGCATATGAGACTGTGTGTGTGTGTGTGTGTGTGTGTGTGTGTTTGTCTGTGTACACGAGTGTTTGTATGTGTATGGATCTCTCTCTCTCTCTCTCTCTCTCTCTCTCTCTCTCTCTCTCTCTCTCTCTCTCTCTCTCTCTCTCACACACACTTATCACTGCATGCTCCATTTTGCACACACACATACACATCTACTTTTTACACACACACACACACACAGAGAGAGACACACGTTGGTCCTAATATAACTAGATATGATGTGTGTGTGTGTCAGGCCAACCCACCAACACTATATCATAATATCCCATACCAAGTGTCAGTCTAGTATATACACTCAATATTATACCACTACTACTACTACTACTACTACTACTGCCATACTCGATATTTACACTACTACTACTACTACCACTACCACTACTACTACTACTACTACTACTACTACTACTACTACTACTACTACTACTACTACTACTACCACTACTACTACTACCACTACCACTGCCATACTCGATATTTACACCACTACTACCACTACTACTACTACTACCACCACTGCCATACTCGATATTTACACAACTACTACTACTACTACTACTACTACTACTACTACTACTACTACTACTACTACTACTACTACTACTACTACTACTACTACCACTACTACTACTACCACTACCACTGCCATACTCGATATTTACACCACTACTACCACTACTACTACTACTACCACCACTGCCATACTCGATATTTACACAACTACTACTACTACTACTACTACTACTACTACTACTACTACCATTATGTTTCGTGGCATGGTTATAGGTGGAATCAGATAAAGCCTCCAATATTCATACACGATCACTGGGTATATATACTTAAATAAATATATACGTTCTATCTTTATGAGTTACTGTCTGTTTACGAGTTACTGTCTGTGGATATCACTTCATAATTTATATATACGAGTGAAGGGATGGACTATAGAGGTATCGGTGTTGGTAAATCATGATGGGGTGTGTGTAAAATGGTTGTGTGTAAATCATGGTGGTTGTGTGTAAGTGGTTGTGTAAAACTGTGTTACTCTATGATACACACTTTATATCTTGTTTGTCTCT
>JAWZYT010006955.1:0-2500 GCA_034508575.1 Petrolisthes manimaculis | reverse complement strand
GTGACCTGAGGTACTGTACTGCCACCATCAATTGAACACCAACATTCTCTTTCCTTTCATCGTGCAAATAAATCAATATCATATCAAAATTTAATCATACAACAACGACATCTTACGTCAATTCAACCCCACAATGATATAAACACCAACATTCTCTTTTCTTTCATCGTGCAAATAAATCAATATCATATCAAAATATAATCATACACCTTACGTCAACTCAACCCCCTCCAGACTCCAGTATTAATATGAGGTGCTGCAAAATCATACACGTGTTGTTCTTTATTACCAAGATATAATAAATTACTACAATGGAAGGAAAGTGTCGGTGGATATTTAATTGTTAATGTACTGTACGTGGTCGCGAATTTACTAGAAACATCGAACCCCTATTATTTAAAACACTGAGGTTATTTCCCGCGGATATCTAGGATAGTTTAATTAATGGAGAAATTACTGGCTGGCTCCACAAATAAATAAATAAAATAAAAGAGTAAGTAAATAGGTGATCCAAGGAGGCAATGACGGGAAAAATTTGAAACAGAGTCATTGATAGGTTGGTCACAGTAGGAGGGGGGACAGGTTAGGTTGGTGTCGCTGGAATACATTACACGTCCACCGCGTATACAGGTAAAAATGGGGTGAAGGGGTCGAGTGTTGTATTAATGAAGGGGTCGAGTGTTGTATTAATTAAGGGGTCGGGGTGTTGTATTAAATTAGGGGTCGTTGGGTATTGTATTGAAGAAGTTACTGTATATAATTATGGTACTTGGTTTTGTAAATGTTGTGTTGTGTATTATTGTTGTTGTTCTCCCGGGACAGACCCCTGGTACACTCCGGTCGCAGTGAAAGATACAAATTGAATTAAAGGAGGGGCTGGCCCTATATGCCTGGGCTACCGAAGCAAATACCAGGGAAATGGGAAATGGGACCAGAACTTACTGGACAAGGGAGTCTGGGGACCTCTGACTGCCTTTGGGGAGAAGGTCTTT
Source organism: Petrolisthes manimaculis (assembly GCA_034508575.1). NCBI lineage: Eukaryota > Metazoa > Arthropoda > Malacostraca > Decapoda > Porcellanidae > Petrolisthes > Petrolisthes manimaculis. Next base: position 1,508 of record JAWZYT010006955.1, on the reverse strand, counting down.
GAACCCACATCAGTGCTGGTGGCCCAAGTCCATGTTACCACAAGAGTTACAAGTGGGGTCGCACTTCCATGAGACCAGCCCTAAAGGGACGATAAAGGGGGAGAGAGTTTACACTGCTGTTTGCAAAGGGAAATACATCCCCGTGTGCTGGTGGTCCACACAGCAGTGATAAAACAAAAGGCCTATGGTTGCAGTAAACCTCACGTTGATTTTTACTCCATGTGAGCAGATCTCGTCAAATCCACCAGAAATTGACCATGCAGATCGTACAACAATTTATTTTCTAGAGCCCTGTGTGGGATGGCTAATATTCACAGAGAGTAAAGTCAGTCCCCTGGGCAGGTTGTTGGTGTAATTGGTATTATGAAAACCAGTGTTGTTTGTCAGTGTATAAAAAAGTATTATCGAGGTGTAGCCTCTAAATCTGTCTTTCTCGGCTGATGCTATCAACACAGCAAGGCAATGCACAGACTTCCTGAATATGTAATGAATGTAGAATTTAGTGTTCAGGCAGGTTGCTGGCTGGCTGGCTGGTTGGCTGGCTGGCTGGTTGGCTGGCTGGGTTGCTGGCTGCTCACACGTGCACTTTGGGTCACAAGTCCTCATACTGCATTCACCTGAGAGAGAGAGAGAGAGAGAGAGAGAGAGAGAGAGCGAGAGCGAGCGTGTGTGTGTGTGTTGCCGGTAACTTGCCGACCATAAACAGGCCTCTATGGGGTAGGGGAGGGCCGGAGGGAGGGGAGGGGGGTTGTGTACTGGGGTAACTCAGTATAAACACACTATTCGTCAACTGTAGCACCTCCCCCCTCCCCTACTCCCCCCTCCTACTCCCCCCCTCCCCCCTCCCCCCTGCTATTAAGTGCCAAAAGGTAGGGAGGTACCACGAGATCTCCCCCCCCTCCCCCTCTCTCTCTCTCTCTCACACACACACACACACACACACAGAAAAGAAAGATACACACACCCTGAAAAAATGTACAGACACACACTCACACATACACAGTCATACAAGAAAGACATCTATTGTGTGTGTGTGTGTGTGTGTATGTGTCCCTCTGCTTATAAAACACACACATCACCTTCTACTAATGTTTGTGTGTCTGTGTGTGTGTGTGTGTGTGTGTCCTTGTTTTTGTAATGACTCTGTACCTTTCTTGTGTGTGTGTGTGTGTGTGTGTTGATATATATTATGGCCAAGATTGCACTGAGGTATGGAATGGATAACCAGTGTATGTAAATAGACACACACACGACACACACACACACACACATGCTCTCTCTCTCTCTCTCTCTCTCTCTCTCTCTCTCTCTCTCATCTCCTCTCATCTCTCTCTCTCATCTCTCACTCTCTCTCTCTCTCTCTCTCTCTCTCTCTCTCTCTCTCTCTCTCTCTTCAATAAACACACACATAACATACTTCATGTAATTTCAAGGTTAAGTTAGTGGTGGTAATATGGGTAATATGTTATTATTATTAATATTATTATTATTATTATTATTATTATTAG
>JAWZYT010006954.1:0-28500 GCA_034508575.1 Petrolisthes manimaculis | reverse complement strand
TCTCTCTCTCTCTCTCTCTCTCTCTCTCTCTCTCTCTCTCTCTCTCTCTCTCATACACAATTTCTCTTTCACAAACACAATTTACCCTTTCACAATCACAATTTTCTCTCTTCCTCTCTCTCTCTCTCTCTCTCTCTCTCTCTCTCTCTCTCTCTCTCTCTCTCTCTCTCTCTCTCTCTCTCTCTCTCTCTCTCTCTCTCTCTCTCATGGCTACAAACTTGAACTGAAGCGATACAACCGAGATCGGTGTGGTAAATTCTTTACATACAGCATCTGCGGTACTTGGAACGCGCTTCCTGCTGATGTAGTCAACAGCAACTCTGTGGATCAGTTCAAGTCCAGATTAGACAAAGTCTTAAGCCATTGTGTGAGTGTTCCTTGATGGTTTCACATGACACATTCGAGGACGGTCACATACTTGCACAACTAAACCCACAGGTACCCTCTTTGTATGGATCGTAAGGTCTTCTAGGGTACTTCTTTTCCTTGTAACTCCTTGTAACTCTCTCTCTCTCTCTCTCTCTCTCTCTCTCTCTCTCTCTCTCTTCCTGCATTCCTTCCTCCCGCTTACTCACCCTTCCTCCCACTCTCTCTCTCTCTTTATCTTTATCCTTTTATTATCCTCTCTCCATCCTGTTATAGTCCCCCATTCTACTTTTCCTTCCTCCTTCCCTCTTCCCTCCCTCTCTTCCTTCCTCCATCCTTCCCTTCCTTCCTCACTCCCCTCCCCGTCCTTTTTTCCTTCCTTCCCTCCTCCCTCCCTCCCTCTCTTCTTTCTTACTTCCTTCCTCTCTCCCTCCCTTCCTACTTTCCTTCCTTCCGTTCTTCCTTCCTACCTCCCTCCCTCCCTTTCTTCCTCTCTTCCACTATCCCTTCCTTCCTTCCTCCCTCCCTCCCTCCTCTCTTTATGTTATTATGTTCGTAATTTTCCTCTTCCCTTCTCTCTCTCTCTCTCTCGCTTTCTCTCTCTCTCTCTCGTGGAATATAATGAGGGCTATATAATCACTTTTGCTTGTTTGTTATTGATTAGTGAATCCCAATACCCTCATTAACCTACCGACGGATTATGATTATAAACTTTTTTAACTCCAAGGATGATTTGGGCATTACGAAGCCTAGAAAAGCCCTTTATGAAGCCTGGAGAAGAAGCCCATTATGAAGCCTGGAGAAGGAGCCCATTTAATAATCATCTGACTGAGTGACTGAGTGAGTGAAGCCTTCCTCTACTACACAGAACAGAACATGATTTCACAAGATGGTAATGAGGGTGAAATGTGGGTTGGTCATACCGTAGACTTTCCATGGTCAACTATACTATCCTATCACTGGTATTATTGAGAGAGAGAGAATTAAATATAGTAAACCTGAGCAATTAATACGAAGTGCTGTTTTATTATTATTATTATTACTCACTGGAACTTACTTTACCCCACTGGAACTTAATTTATCCCACTGAAACCTCCCCATCACCCACTACTGAAACCTAATATGACCCTCCTCATAATTCCCCCATCCCACTCCCTCACTCCTCTCCCTCTTTCTCTCCCACGCCACTCCCTCCCTCTTTCTCTCCTACTCCACCCCACTCCTTCTCTCCTCTTCATCCCACTCCCTCCCTCCTCTTCCACCTCATGCCACCTCCCTCATCTCCCTCTTTCTCTCCCACTCCAATCCCTCCCTCTTCCTCTCCCACTCCACTCCCTCACTCCTCTCCCCCTCTCCCTCCCTCCCTCTTCTCCTACACGTCAGTTCACCCAGGCCTGATATTAAAAATTATTCTACTTCTAAAGAGGCGTCCACTACAACTAGGGACACACACACTCACACACACACACACCTTTCCTTCCCTCCAAGTAGCAATATAGAACAAAAACAACATCAACAGCAATCAAAATAATTATGATGATGTTAATAATAATAATGGTAAAAATAATAATAATAATAATGGTAAAAATAAAAATAATGCTGATAATGATAATAACAATAATGGCATAATAGTAATATTCATAATAATAACAACAACAAGACATCACTCGATGCCAACACCCGCCCCTTAATAAAAATCATTTCCGTCACCACAGAGACCACTCGCCCTTTGCTATCTTTTTTTTTGTGACCTTGACCTTCGACCGATTTTGCGCTAAAGTTAATAATTTTGTTTTATGATGAATATATATAAATAGAAAAAAAATTAACATCATACGGCTAAAGCTGTGGACGCTAGACCATAAACAAACATACGAACATATAAATAAATAAATATCCGGCACCGAAAACAATACACCTCCCCCCTTCGGGGCAATGTAATAAAAGTTTAAAGATACTATAACACTATTATTGAGAACGGAAAATTTGTTAACTCCGACCACAAAGGCAAAAGGAAAAAGTGGGATGAGACGACAAAGACTTTTAAAAATTGTTCCCCAAATCCGTGATCCTTCTTAAGGGACTCTGTGATTCTGTATGAGACCTGGTGGGGGTGGTGGGGGCTTCTGATTCCTCCTCACTATACCACGAAACAAGCTCCTTTAACGGGGTGCGGGAATAGGGGACAGGCTTGGGGGTGGGGGTTTGGACGGTGCGGGAGGAGAAGGAGGAGGAGGAGGAGAAGAAATGGAAGATTATATTGAAGAGGAGAAGGAGGAGGAAGAGAAAGAAGGAAAAGGAGGAGGAAGAGGAGAAGAGAAAGATAATAGTAAGAAGAAGGAGAAATGAAATATATATAAAGAGCAAGAGAGATAGAAAGATAATATTGAGAAAGGAGATAAAAAAGGAGTAGGAAATGATAATAAACAATTAACTAAAGGAGATGGAAAGAATGAGGATGGAGAGAAATTGAGAATGAGAGATAAAGATGAGGAGGAGGAAAGAAAAGATGATAACATTAAAGAAGAAAAGGAGAAGGAAAGATGAGATAAAGAGAGAAAGAGGAAAGAAAAGATGATAACATTAAAGAAGAAAAGGAGAAGGAAAGAATAAGATAAAGAGAGAAAGAGGAGAGAAAAGATGATAACATTAAAGAAAAATAGAGGAGGAGGAAAGAATGGATAAGAAAAAGTAGAAAAATAAGTATAAAAAAAACAAGAAGGAGGAGGAAAGAATGAATACGAAAATGTAGAAACAACAACAACAACAACAATAACAATGATGAAGAGGAGGATAAAATGAATAAGAAAAAGTAGAAAAATAATGATAAACAACAACAACAACAATAATGAGGAGGAGGAAAGAATGAATACGAAAATGTAGAAACACAACAACAACAACAATAACAATGATGAAGAGGAGGATAGAATGAATAAGAAAAAGTAGAAAAATAATGATAAACAACAACAAAAACCAGGAGTAGGAGGAAGAGGAGGATGAGAGTGAAGATGATGTGTTTCCATGACTACCAGAATTTCTCTCCTTCCATCTCTCCCTTCATTTCTTCCCTCCATCTTCACCTTATTTTCTCTCTCTCTCTCTCTCTCTCTCTCTCTCTCTCTCTCTCTCTCTCTCTCTCTCTCTCTCTCTCTCTCTCTCTCTCTCTCTCATCGTCCTTCTTTTCTTCCTTCTTTCTTCACCAACTCCAATTCTCTCTCTCTCTCTCTCTCTCTCTCTCTCTCTCTCTCTCTCCTCTCTCTCTCTCTCTCTCTCTCTCTCTCTCATTCACCTTGTAACCTGGCAGTCAATAAACCCCCCCCTCCTCACCCCCCCCCCCCAGCACCTAGCACTGTATTCCTCTCCATAGACCTTGAAAGAGAGAGAGAGAGAGAGAGAGAGAGAGAGTGTGTGTGTGTGTGTGTGTGTGTGTGTATGATAATCGAGTTGTGTACAGTTGAGTGCAAAGAGTCCTGCACACACACACACACACACACACACACACACACACACACACACACACACACACCTTACGACTTTATATATTACCAACCATAACATGAGAGACTATAAACAGCCAACACATGTAGGTCTTATTTAACTTACTTACTTACTTAATGTTATGTAAATTGATTCAACATTATCGTGAGTGAGTAATTAATGAATGTGTGTGTGTGTGTGTGTGTGTGTGTGTGTGTGAAGAGTTGGAGTAAGTTAGGCCCAAAGTCTGAGTCAATACACACCCACCATTATGAGGCACCAAAAGAGATAGATAGAAAGATTAATAGATAGATCTACAGTATACATAGAAAATAAGTAAATAGATAGATAGAAAGATTAATAGATATACAGTATAAATAGAGAATAAATAAATAGATAGAAAGATTAATAGATAGATCTACAGTATACATAGAAAATAAGTAAATAGATACAGTAGATAGATAGAAAGATTAATAGATAGATATACAGTGTAAATAGAGAATAAGTAAATAGATAGATAGATAGATACAAAGATTAATAGAAAGATCTACAGTATACATAGAAAATAAGTAAATAGATACAGTATATAGATAGAAAGATTAATAGATAGATATACAGTGTAAATAGAAAATAAGTAAATAGATAGATTGAGAGAAAGATTAATAGATAGATATACACTATAAATGGAAATAAGTAAATAGATAGAAATATGTGTAAATAGATAGTTGCATAAATAGATAAATAGATAATTACATAGAAAATAAGTAAATAGATAGTTTGATAGAATTTTTTTTTTTATATATAGAGATAGATAGATAGATAGACAGGTAAATAGATAGATAGAAAAATAAGTAGATATGTAGATAGATAGAAAGATAAGTAGATAAATAGATAGTTAGATAAATAAATGGTGGGTATCAATGCACTCCAATGTAACAAAAGTGTATTATCCCCGTAAGGCCCCAGTGATTGTGTGTGAGAACTGGAGGCTTCTGATTCCTCCTGACCATACCACGAAACAAACTTCCATATAGGTGTGTGTGTTTCGTGGCAATATTTGAAGGACTCCTTTACCTCCAATTTTCTGACTACATCACAGGGTTCCTTCAATACACACGTCCCACTCCTTGCTCTCACCAGGGTATACGACCACTCCTTGCTCTCACCACCAGGGTATACGACCACTCCTTGCTCTCACCACCAGGGTATACGACCACTCCTTACTCTCACCACCAGGGTATACGACCACTCCTTCCTCTCACCAGGGTATACGACCACTCCTTACTCTCACCACCAGGGTATACGACCACTCCTTACTCTCACCACCAGGGTATACGACCACTCCTTACTCTCACCAGGGTATACGACCACTCCTTACTCTCACCGGGGTATACGACCACTCCTTCCTCTCACCAGGTTATACGACCACTCCTTCCTCTCACCAGGTCGTCACGGGGCGAGTTTTGCCCGAGTGGAGTTAATTAGTGCTTGATAATGAGTAAGGTTGGGTGAAGCTACTTCAAACGCACCTGACATACACACACAGACACACACACACATATACATACATACACATACATACACACACACACACACACACACACACACAGCTCACAGATAAATGACACACACACAAACGCACATGGATTTTTTTTTTAAAGAACACACACAAGCACACATGGATTATTTAATATTCACACACACACACACACACACACATACACACAGCTCACACGTAAAGGACACACACACACACACACACACAGCTCACACGTAAAGGACACACACACACACACACACACAGCTCACACGTAAAGGACACACACACACACACACGAGGATTTTTTTTTCTGGATACTCTCGACAAATTGGCCCCTTGTGTTGCCTGCCTGATAAATGACACGTGTTGTCACGCTTATTATTATTATTATTATTATTATTATTATTGGAGTTGTCATTAATATTGTTATGTTGATTTGGTGTTATGATATTTTTATTATTTTTATATTATTATTTTTATTTTTATTATTATTACTATTATTGTTTGTGGTGGTGTTGTTATGCTTATTATTTTTATTGATGGTGCTGATGTGTGTTTTGTGGCGATATCGTCATTATTATTATTATTATTATTATTAGTTGTAGTAATGGTAGTAGTTGTAGTAGTAGTAATAGCAGTAGTAGTAGACGTGGTAGTAGAAGTAGGACGGTAGTAGTTGTAGTAATGGTAGTAGTAATAGTAATAGCAGTAGTAGTTGCATTAATGGTAGTAGTAGTAGTAGTTGTAGTAATGGTAGTAGTAGTAGTAGTAGTGGACATACTTTGGTCGTGTTGGTAGTAGTAGTAGTAGTAGTAGTAGTAGTGGACATAGTTTGGTGGTAGTAGTAGTAGTGGACATACTTTGGTAGTGTTGGTAGTAGTAGTAGTAGTAGTAGTAATAGTAGTAGTAGTGGACATACTTTGGTGGTGTTGATAGTAGTAGTAGTAGTAGTAGTAGTAGTTGTAGTGGACATACTTTGGTCGTGTTGGTTGGAAAGGTAATGTTCAACTCGACTTCTGTGTTTATTTTGTTAATTGACTTTCTTGTTTGTTTGTTTGTCTGTTTAATGGAGAGGCTCAGTGGGAATTATTATTATTATTAATATTATTATCTTGTATTCATTGCCAATTTTTATTTTAGCTTCTTTGTAATTATATCATTATTGTTTTCATTATTATTGTTATTATTATTATTATTATTATTATTATTATTATTGTTATTGTTATTGCTGTTATTATTATATTATTATGTTTGTTATTATTATTATATAGGTATTATTATTATTATTTGGTTATTGGTATTGTTATTATTATTAGTTCCATTACTTGGATTTGGTATACATGTGTGTGTGTGTGTGTGTGTGATGCAATAAGGTGATATTGGCGTGGGAGGTCAATGGCGGTGGGACCCTATTGATTCGAGGGGGTCAGTTTGCAGGACCAATGACGTACGAGGCCACAGGAGGAGGAAGGGGGGGGACAGGGGTAGGGGTAAGGGGGGCAGGGGGGTAGGGACTGGATGACGTCATAACCCTTTCCTTTATGACGTCATACACAAACACACACACATACAAACCCTCGTCATGCAATAATAAAAGTCTTGTATTATGTGTAAGGTTAATACGATGACCTATACGATGGCTTTTCATGTATAGTGTATGTGGAAACCATCGTGGGATATTTATTGTTATTATTATTACTATTATTATTATTATTATTATTATTATTATTATTGTTATTATTATTATTATTATTTATTATTATTGTTGTTATTATTATTATTATTATTATTATTATTGTTATTATTACTATTAATAATATTATCATTATTATTGTTTATTATTATCTTTATTATTATTTTATTATTATTATTGTTATTATTACTATTATTATTATTGTTCATTATTATTATTATTACTATTATTATATTAATTGCCATTTCAATTCTAGACAAACTGCATCAATTTTTTATACACATAGGTTTGTTGTTTTGTTTATATTTTTACGTGGTAACAATTAATGCACAGTTTCTCTCATTTAATTTCTCGTTTTCGTTTTTGTTATATACATTTTATTTGCAGTCCAAGACAAACAACACCAAATATTTACAAAATAATGTATAGTCAAAATACTTAAGGAGGTGTGGGAGCAGGGGGGCAGGCTTGGGGGGAGTTTTGGGGGTGCGGGAATAGGGGACAGGATTGGGGTTGGTAGAAAGCCTGTCACCCTATTCCCGTATGCAACCCCCCAACACCTTCCCCCCCAAGCCTGTCCCCTACTCTCACACCCCCAACCCTCCCCAATTCTCATCAACGATCACAGGGTTATTAGGGTTGATGTAAATATTATAAGTGTATTATAGATATTGTAAGTATAAAGTAGGGCAGATGGAGGTAACGATTGATTGATTGATTGGTTGATTGATTGATTGGTTGATTGATATTAGGCGACGCCTATTTCTCCAGAAGGTGATGGAGTTGAAATAGCAAACAGGGAGGAATGAAATAGAAAGAAAAGAAGGGGGTAGATGGTGGTCGTAGATAGATAGATAGATAGATACAATCACAATCTAAAGTTGTTTATCTCATGTTGTTTTTTTCTTCATGTTTGTTGTCCTTCCTCTCATAGTATCACATTCTTTTTTCTTCATCGTTCTACAGGGTCTTATAGGCCTACTCTATAATACTACAGAGTTTTTCTTTCTTTCTTACTCTTACTATACTATTTTTTTAGTATACTTTTGGTACAGTCACGATCACTAATAAGTAAACACCTTTGATTGAAGCTTTGAACACCACTAAGTCACCAACGAAGTCATTCCAATGGAGATGTTATTGTGTATTTATTTATTTACTGTCTATAGGTATTCGAAGCACACCTGTATACTTATTAGTGCTCTTGACTGTACATACATACATTAAATAGCCTTGATTTCCCCAGAGACATGCAGCTGGACAGTTAATAGGGTCAGATGAACACAAATAATGGGGATGAATCAGTGTTCTCATAGTTTTTGTTACATTGGAGTGCCATGATTCCTCCAAAGTATTACTAGGAAACAGGACCAGAGGATAAAAAATAATGGTGTTCTGTTGCTTAGAATAATTTAGAGGAATCAGATTGCCACTCATGATTTACCAAAACTGTACTGCCACCTTATTATTATTATTATTATTAACTAAAATACCGAATGAGAAATGAGAACGTAAAAAAATTCAAGAAACCTACAGTTATCGAGCATAGAGTGAAAAATGTTTCTATGTAGACACACACACATACACACACACACACACACACACACACACACACTTTCTCTCTCTCTCTCATACATACACACACCTTCTCCGAAATTCTGACTGAAAGATCTCTATTGCTTTCATTATCAAGGCCATAAATAAATCCCGAGATAACGACACACTCGATGGTGAACGTGGCCTCAACGTACCGGCAAAATTACGTTAATGATAAGGAATGTTTTTGTGGTGAGTCGAGGCGGGAAGGAAGGCTGGCTGGCTGGCTGGCTGGCTCCTGGCATCATACTCACCAACTGTATACATTCTCAGGGTTCCATCTATCTATTCTCACCCTGGTCTCTCTCTCTCTTTTTTTAAGGTGTAGTATACTGTTGGTGGTAATTCTGGTGCATGTGATTCCTCCATACTATTCTAAGCAACAGTACACCATCACTTTTGATAGTTTGGTTCTGTTTCATGGTATAATTTGGAGGAATCGACAATATACTATCTCTTTTAGGATGTTAGGATGTGAGTTCTATTATATATATTATGTTTTCATATTGTTTTTAAAGTAATAGCTATCACTATATATCCTAATTTAATGTAAGATAAATAAACTTAGCTAACCTCTTATCTGTTGTCAACAATATAAACACAAGAGTTGCAGCAAATACTTCCAAACGAGTACACATGGAGACATTACTGGCAGGTATCCTAGGATGGGATGACGTAGCAATGACGTCACTAGACCAGAACCAATCACAGCCAAGCATTTCCCCGCCATTACTTGCCAGGTGGAAAGAGTCCAAGTACTTTTTTTAATAGTTGGTTTATGAATGTCACAGATGCATCCAACATTAGTTAAATAATATCCCTATAGTGTTTAGTATTGAATAATATTACACGAATAACTACATATCAACTATTTACGACAAACTAGAGAATGAATGAAACTTGATGTAAAAATAGGGAAGGATGGGAGATGATGGCAAGCCCTATTGTGGGGTGGGGGGTGGGGGGGTCTGTCAGCTGGTGAATGTAAACAAGTATGTATGTACGCAGTTGCTCACGGTCTCATGCCTCGCAGTTCACCTTGTAAATATGGAGTGACAAGAGGAGGGATGTTAATTGACGATGCCAAACTCTATCACCAACATATTAACATTATTTATATACATGTGTGTGTGTGTATGTGTGTGTCAGTATATTAACATTATTTATATACATGTAGGGCATCCATGTGTGTGTATGTGTGTGTCAGTATATTAACATTATTTATATACATGTAGGGTATTCATGTGTGTTTGTGTGTGTACCAACAACATATTAACACTATTTACATGTAGGATATTCATGTGTGTGTGTGTGTGTAAAGTTTTGTATATTTATTTAAAGCTTTATACTCATGACTTCCCTATTTTTCGGTGACCACAATATATCAAGCAGGAAATAAAAGTCAAGTACAAAATTCGTGTAGTTCATTATTATCACCTGACCTGCCGTAAACACATTCAAACCCAACCATCTGTATGAACCTCTTAGAGTCCGGAAAGTCCACACCACAACATTATTAGGCCAACTTTTGTACAGTCACGAGCACTAATAACTATACAGCTCTGGTTGAAGCTTTGTACAGGCCAATTCACCAACACAAATGAATTCCAATGAAAAACTTATTATTGTGTATTTATTTACTGTTTGTAGGTATTCGAAGCAAGTACACCTGAATACCTATTAGTACTCGTGACTGTACATGATTATACAGTACAGTCACGAGTAATAATAAGTATCCAGGTGTACTTTGGAATTACCTGATGGAGTATTTATGACACGAGCTCCACTAAATGTGAGATAGTATAAGTGTTGTTATTGATTTCACTGGTACATCACAAAATTCGAAACTTCAACAACACCTGGATACTTATTAGGGTTCGTGACTGTACATGCCTCATTATTCGTTTGCAGTTCAGCTACGGTGGTGGTGGTGGTATAATTATACAAACTGTTAGTGTTTTTAATGGTATAAACATATCGTATCTTTGCATGTCTATATTTTGTTGATGTTATAATACACCACACACACACACACACACTCTCTCTGTCTCTCTCTGTCTGTCTGTCTGTCTGTCTGTATGTATCTCTCTCTCTCTCTCTCTCTCTCTCTCTCTCTCTCTCTCTCTCTCTCTCTCTCAGATAATCATTAGTCATGTGAATCTCTACATTTGGAATATTTTGTAATCCGTCAAGTCCTCGAGGTGTCCCAACTTGAAATAAAATCTTCTTTTGTTGCTTGAATTAAACTACATAATGTCAGAGGGGTAAAGGAGTTAGTTAGTGTCTTAGATAGTAAAGATAACAAGACTAACACCTGACAAGTATTAGGTCACTTGGAAATCCTCATAGTCATATATAGACAATGATAAAAAAAACCTCTATCTTATCATTATACACACGAAAGGTAAAATATAAAATGTTTAATATGTTAAGGTTTAAGAAATAACAACATTACACGTACGAAATTCTTCTTAACTCCGTAACATGTGGCTGCCTTGTGCGTCATGAGAGAAGAGTAGAGAGGAGTTTAAAGTTGGTGTGTGCAAAGGAAGGAAGGAAGGAAGGAAGGAACAAGGCCTGCACTGGGTACCGTGTATGTATGTATACCTGTTCACAGTACTACACACAACAATAACAACAAAACACAACAACAACAACCACTGTCACCTTATCTTTCTCTTCATGAAGGATAATTATCAATGAACAACACATTCACCTTAATTAAAAAATGAAATTACAATATCCGGTGTGTAAGATATTTCATAAACACATTCACCTTAATTAAGAAAAAAATAACCATATCCCGTGTGTGTGTAATATATTTAGTTAATAAACTTGTGGAATTATCATCTCTGGTGCTTTAATTAATTGGTAAGTATACTAATGGTAAATCTGGAGCAAGTGATTCCTACAAACTATTCCAAGCAACAGGACACCATCATTATTTTGGTTCATCTGGCCGTGTTGTTATCAGACCTATATAGTTTGGAGGAATCGAGTCACTCCAATGTACCACCAGTTAGTATACCGTACCGTACCATGCATCCCCTTCAATACACGACGCTATACAGCTTAAGGTAACATTATGTAGTAAAGGTTTGTAGTTCAGGGTTTGTCAGACGAGCCGACACCGCTTTTGTTGTTGTTGTTGTTGTTGTTGGTAGTAGAGCACAACAGGTGATAGTGTCAAGGTCAAGGACATATAAACTGATGCTTGCCAAGTGAGTTATTTATTTATTTATTTATTTATTATAGGGGGTTCTGGAGTAGGGGACAGGTTTGGGGGGAGACTGGGGGGGTACGGGAATAGGGGGACTGGCTTGGGGTGGGTAGAAAGCCTGTCCCCTATTCCCGCATCCCCCCTTAACCCCCCCAAGCCTGTCCCTCGTACTCCCGCACCCCTCAAAACCCACCCAAGCCTGTCCCCTACTCCCTCACCCCCCTAAACCTGTCCCCCTTTTCCCGCACCCCCTTAATGGGATCATAATATACTTTTGATACATTGGTTGGTGGACATTGATTCCTCCAAAGTATGCAAGGAGGAAACATAACCACATTGACAATAATAATAATAATAATAATAATAATAATAATGGTGTCCTGTTTGCTGTTGGTTGGATTAATAGTTTGGAGGAATCATTTGCTCCAGATTAAGGGGCAAGTATATACAGTGTTGGTTAAGGTGGTATATAATTCTTTTTTTAGTACTTTGGAGTGTCTAGATTCCTCCAAAATATGATGCTAGGAAACAGGACCAGAATAGTAAAAGTAATAGTGTTGTGTTGTGTTGCTTGGAATAGTTTGGAGGATTCAATTGTTCCAGATTAATCATCACTGTATATACTTCACCCTTAATTAAGTTTCGTGTGTTTTGATAAGATTAGAGTTTTTTTAGTCATTGTGTATATTATGACTATGAGGATTTATTTATATTTTACTGGAGATTTTCATAATATTAAGGTGATGCTCTGTTTTGTTTTTCATATTCATTATTTTTTTTTATTATATTTAATGGATGCTCAGTTTTGTTTTTCATATTCATTATTTTTTTTTTAATGGATGCTCAGTTTTGTTTTTCATATTCATTATTTTTTTTAATGGATGCTCAGTTTTGTTTTTCATATTATTTTTGTTTAATTATATTTAATGGATGCTCAGTTTTGTTTTTCATATTCATTATTTTTATTATTATTGCCTAATGAAAATGTACCGACTTCATCATTAGATATTTTTAATGAATATACCCTGGTGAAAATGTACCGACTACTGTACATCATTAAATTTGTTCTTTTCGATAAATGTAATGTAATCCAAGACGAATTACACCAGTAATTCAAACAACTAACAATTTTATTTACAAGTTCTGAATATTGTAATACACTAGAAACGTTTATCTAAGGTTATTATATTACTTAAAGGGGGATATATATATATAAGAACATTCTCACAAGGGTAAATAATAGAATAATAAATGATAAATAATAAATGTTTAGCTATTGTTTCTTTAGGTCAAACGTCGTCAGTAATGGAATAGTGTGTGTGTGTGTGTGTGTGTCATGACCCGAGCCTTAAAGTGTGTGTGTGTGTGTGTGTGTGTGTGTGTGTGTGTGTGTGTGTGATTTCTGCTGGTGAAACTCTGGTCAGTTGACTATAAATTATAAGATATGCTCAAAAGTCGTTGAGAAAATATGTGATTGAAATAACCTCTTAAATATTGTAAAGTGACTGAAATAAACTCACACACATTGTAAAGTGAATGTAAATGACTGAAATACCTTAATAAATATTGTAAAGTGACTGAAATAAACTCACTCACATTGTAAAGTGAATGTAAATGACTGAAATATCTTAATAAATATTGTAAAGTGAGTATAAGTGACTGAAATACACTAAAACAAAGATATGGAGTTATAGTGTAGAGCAGTGTAAGGTGACCTGACCCAATCCTGACCTCACCTGACCTCCACTCATACGGTTTGGGTTGGTGGGTGACTTTCCCGTGTGACCTGTAGAGACTGTTGTGTGTGTGTGTGTGTGTGTGTGTGTGTCCTCTCCAACTTCTCACAAGTCCTTAAAACTTTCCCCTTTCCATCCCAAGGTCCCGCTGTCCTCCCGTGGTACTTTAAAAGAAGAAAGGGAGACGTGTTGTAGTTGTTGTAGTATTATTCATTTTTTACAGTACTGTATTATATGATTTGTTGCATAGTTATCAATGTTTTATGATAATGTGTTGTAGCCTGTACAGTACCGGTATGTGTTGTATATTTGTATTTCAGAGTGTTGTACTGTATGTAATTTTGGGGAACATATTACTTGATTTTTTTGTATGTGTGTGTGTTGGTGTATGTTACTGTATTATATACTTTATTGGTTTAGTTCTGTAGATTATGATACATTGTTATAAGATCGTGTTTTTTTATTGTGTTTTTAGGGTGTTAATTTTTAGGTATATTTAGGGTAATTTATTGTATAATGGGGTATACATTTTAGGGATAAATTTTAGTGTATTCTTGGGTAATATATTTAGGGTTTCCTTGGGGTAATTTAGCGAGGTAATGTTGGAAGGATTAGAGGAAGGGGTTGGGGGTCCAGGGGGGAGACTGTTTACGCTCCCCCCCCTTACCTCCTCCTTCTACTCCTCCTACTCCTTCCCCTTTCTCTTCTCCTCATCATCCTCAACTTCTTCTTTCTCTCCTCTTCATCCTCAACCTCCCCTTCTATTCTACCTCCTTTATCTCCACCTCCCTCACTCTTCCTCTTCCTTTCTCTTCCTCCTACTTTCTCTCCCCCTCCTCCATTCTCTCCCCCTTTCTCTCAGCCACCTCCATTCTCTCCTCCTCTTCCACATACCCTCATCCTCCTACATTCTCTCTCCTCCTCCTCCTCATCATCATCCTCCTACATTCTCTCTCCTCCTCCCCCTCCATTCTCTCCACTTCCTTCCTCCCTTTCCACGACAATATTATAAAAAGAACATATATTTTTAAGGTTCATTTTGTGAGGATCAGAGAGTTACCACCAAAAGGGAACACACGGGTTTTTGAACCAATGAATATATATAGATTTTTAATTCATTTTTATTATTATTATTATTTTTATGAAGTTTCGGAGATTCGCCTGCAGAGAGAGAAAGAGAGAGAGAGAGAGAGAGAGAGAGAGAGAGAGAGAGAGAGAGAGAGAGAGAGAGAGAGATACTGAATACTATTATATCTTTTTCTTTGTAATTTTCGTGGTTTATAAGTCAAGGAGGAACTTCTGTGCTTATTAATAAAATGATAAGAGAATATTATGGTATTTACTCCTTTATTAAACATGGAGTAAAAAGAAAGATGAATGTGTGTGTGTGTGTGTGTTGTGTGTGTGTATGTGTGTATAGTGAGAAAGAAGATGAAATGTTGTGTATGTGTGTGTGTTCTTTTATAACTAACACATAAATGAAAGATTATAGTGAGAAGGAAGATGAAAAGGTGTGTGTGTGTGTGTGTGTGTGTGTGTGTGTGTGTGTAGATGAGGTCATGTCATATCATCTTGGAAAATTGTGGCTCGGGAGACAAAAAATAAAAAAATAAAATAGAATAAAAAATAAAAAAATGGTATTAATTTTTTTAAAGTTGTTGTATTGGATGCATTGACCTTTCCACTGAAGATCACGTGATGGGGGAGGTGAGGGGGGGAGGGGAGGGGGGCAGAGAAGGGAAAGATGATGGAAGGTTTCAAGATATCTTATTTTTATTATTATTTTTTATTTTTTTTCGAGTGGAGATGTTTTCAAAATTGTTTTATCTATGTACATGTAGTATATAAAAGATTTTTGACATAAACAGGAAGCAATATGGAAAAAAAAAAAAAATAATAACTTGGCATTTTGAGGCATCATATAAGTTTTTTTTCTTTTCTTTTTCAAATGGTAGGTTGGAGAGAGAGGGAGAGGTAGGGAGTGAGGGAGGGAGAAGTAAGGTGTGTGAGGCAGGGTGTACTCTACCAAAGCCTCTACCATTTGGCCCAGTACTCTACAAGGCAAGGAAGAATGCATGGGCAAAGTTGGTAAAGTAAAATGCTAGACAGGGATAAGTCAGGGAGAGGCAGGGATAAGTAAGGGAGAGGCAGGGAAAGGTAAGGGAGAGGCAGGGAGAGGTAAGGGAGAGGCAGGGAAAGGTAAGGGAGAGGCAGCAACAGGTGAGGGAGAGGCAGGGAGAGGTAAGGGAGAGGCAGGGAGAGGCAGCAACAGGTAAGGTCTTGCCAATCAATACCTACACTCCAACCTCCTCTCTCTCCCTCTCTCTCCCTTCCTTCTCTCCCTCTCTCTCCCTTCCTTCTCTCTCTCCCTCTCTCTCCCTTCCTTCTCTCTCTCCCTCTTTCTCCCTTCCTTCTCTCTCTCCCTCTTTCTCCCTTCCTTCTCTCTCTCCCTCTTTCTCCCTTCCTTCTCTCTCTCCCTCTCCCTTCCTTCTCTCTCTCTCTCGTAAGGAAAATAGATGAGAATGATTAAAGTAGAAGAGAGGGAGATGGAATAGGAAATGATAATAATGAAGAAAAAACCGATAACAGGAAGGAACAAATAAAGAAGAGAGAGAAAAAAAAGGTAGGAGGGAGGTAAGAGTGAAGTGGGGGGGAGGTAGGTAGAGCAAGGAAAAGTGAGAAGGAGGGAGGAGGGAGGGAGGATGATGTAAGAGTGTGGAAGGAAGAGAAAATAAGTGTGAGGAAGAGAAAGAAGGTAAAGGAAGGAAGAGAGAAAAGGAGGGAGGAAAGAAGAAAGAAAAGGAGGGAGGAAAAGAGAAACAGAATGAGGGAGGAAGAGATAAAAAGAGTGAGGGAGGAAGGAAGAGGGAAAAGGAGTGAGGAAGAAAGAGTGAAAGGGAGGGAGGAAGGAAGAGAGAACGGGAGAAAAGGAGGGAGGAAGGAAGAGAGAACGGGAGAAAAGGAGGGAGGAAGGAAGAGAGAAAAAGAGGGAGAAAGAGTGACGTAAGAGGTGTGAGCTTGAGGTGGAGAAAAATGAGGCAGGAATGAGGGAGGGAGAGGTAGGTAGGTGTGAAAAAGAGTGAGAAAAAATGAATGTGTGAGGTAGGTGTGAAATTGAGTGAGAAAAAATAAGGTGTGTGTTACGAAGTGAGAGAGGGAGAGGTAGGTGTGAAATAGAGTGAGAAAGAATGAGTGGTATGTGACGGAGTGTGAGATAGAGTGAGGTAGGTGTGATATAATAGAGTGAGAAAGAATGAATGGTATGTGACGGAATGTGAGAGAGGGGTGATTAATGTATGGTGTGAAAAAAAGTGAGGTTTATATGATAGAGTGTAAAAGGAAGTGAGAGAGAAAGAGAGTGAGTGAGGTAGGGGTGAAGTGGAGTGAGGTTTATGTAATGGTTTGTGAGATACAGCAGTGTGTGAAAGGGAGTGAGAGAGAGTAAGGATGATGCGATGGAGTGTGAGAGAGTAAGGATTATGTGATGGAGTGTGAAAGGGAGTGAGAGAGAGTGAGGTTTATGTAATAGGTGTAAGAGGGAGTGAGAGGGAGTGTGAAAAGGAGTGAGAGAGAGTGAGAATGATGAGTGTGAGATAGGTGTGAAACAATTTACACTAAACAAACAATAATTAAAAAACTGTGTATAGTAATTATCTCCACTTTATAAACACTATGAGGAAGACGACACGTGTCAAACATCAACATTATTATCATCCATACATTATTCCTAGGTTAATAATAATAATAATAATAATAATGAGAGTTTAACTAAGGGCATTCTAAGGTTATGTTATAATAATAATAATAATAATAATAATGAGAGTTTAACTAAGGGCATTCTAAGGTTATGTTATAATAATAATAATAATAATAATAATGAGAGTTTAACTAAGGTCATTCTAAGGTTATGTTGTAATAATAATGATAATGGGAGTTTAGGTAAGGGCTTTCTAAGGTCATATAATTTGTAGGTGATGTGTGTTTTCCGAGAGCTTCCTTCCTTCCTTCCTTCCTTCCTTCCACCTCCATCCACGTGCTTCATGCTTCAACCCTCAACTCTTCCCCTTACTGGTGGTGTGTTGGCTCGAGTCCAGGAAACACCAATTCCTGGAAAGAGTAACTGAATGAGTGAACCATCAATAGCTTTTATGTAGAGGAGTCATTGTTGGTGTTGTTGTTGGTGGTGGTGGTGGTGGTGTTGGTGTTGGTGTTGGTGTTGATGGTGTTGTTGTTGTTGGTGGTGTTGGTGTTGGTGTTGTTGTTGTTGGTGGTGTTGTTGGTGGTGGTAGTGGTGTTGGTGTTGGTATTGGTGTTGTTGGTGTTGGTGTTGTTGTTGTTAGTGTCGATATCATCATAGATAAGGTTAATGATGTAATGGTAATGATAATATTAATGATATATCATCAACAACATCATCACCACCACCAACAATAACAACAACAGCAATAGCAAACCACAATATCAGCAACAACAACATTAATAATAATCATAATAATAATTATAATAATAATAATAATAATAATAATAACAATAAAATAATAACAATAAAATCAGCAACATCTTGAGCATAAATAATAATAATGATAATAATAGAAGCAACATCATCAACATAAATAATAATAATAACAACATTCAAGGGCAATGAAATCTAAGCACATTCTATATGTAATAATATTGTACTGATTTATTTATTTTTCTTTGAGACAAAATATTTATGTCTGATGTAAATACTGTTCCTTCGCTTTAAAACATTTTATTTGTGATACTTTCGAAGAGAGAGAGAGAGAGAGAGAGAGAGAGAGAGAGAGAGAGAGAGAGAGAGAGAGAGAGAGAGAGAGAGAGAGAGAGAGAGAGAGACAGAGAGAGAGAGGGGGGGGGGCAATGTGTGTGTGTGTGTGTGTGTGTGAAGCCCAGGGGAAACAGATGGAGTTATAAATAATATACTAACCAGTGTTTGTTGTAGTATAATATAATAATATAATAATCCTTTACATACACTTTAGACACTCTCTCTTATCTTTATTCCCTTCACTTGTATTGTATTTATATTTAGTTGTGGAAAGGGATGAAATATTTATACATCATCCTGGAGAATTGGAAAATATTTTGTTGAAGGTTCTACATAATTATTTTATCTATTTATTAATGTTATTATTATTATTATTATTATTATTATCTTTGGTGTTGTTCGTGTTAATATTGAGTAAGGTAGTTGTTATTAAAGTTATTATTATACTTATATGAGTCATTAACAAGTCATCACTGTAATTATTAGTATGATTATCAAGTACGTATTAATTAAGGAAGTAATTAGTTGTAGGTGGAGGAATTGGAGGGCCACTAATTTCTCCAAACCATGCCACGAAACACAAACCCACATTGACAAACATTAATATTGTTTGTTTACTGGTAGTGTTTGGAGGAATCATCAGTATCCCTAAAAAAAAAAAAAAAAAAAAAAAAATTATCCCTCTAATTTGAAGATGTATTATATTTTGTTAATGTCATTTTTTATATATCAATACATATGTAAACTTATATGTATTATCACTAAGCATTCCATTTTGTACTATGTAGAATATTATGTACCCTATTACACGTTATGTTTCGTATCTTACATAATATCCTACATAATCATACTATATAAATCTATTCTACTACATACGTACAATATATTCAACTATATACACCGTACATATATCCTACATACATATATTTATCCTACATACATACATATATCCTACATACATACATACATATATCCTAAATACATACATACATATATCCTAAATACATACGTACACATATCCTACATACATACATACATATATCCTACATACATACATACATATATCCTAAATACATACGTACATATATCCTAAATACATACATACATATATCCTACATACATACATACATATATCCTAAATACATACATACATATATCCTACATATATACATACATATATCCTAAATACATACATACATAGCATAATTCTCGTATACATATAAAAAGCATAGTAATGAATTGTGTCGTGTGTAACATTAGTTCCATATTTGGGTGGTAATACAACAGTAATCCAGAATTAGCACATAAATGACCATATGCATTTGATACATACATACATACATACATTCATACATACATCCATACATACATACAGGTTGGTGGGCGCTACCGTATATTATTATTTGGACATCACGGTGGGGTATATGTTTTTTTTTTTTTTGAGGGTACTGGTGCGGTGTGAAAGAATTACCGGTTGGCATTTTGTTTTGCATTTTTCGATCACACACACACACACACACACACACACACTGTTATACTAATATTCACAGGATTTGTTTTTCTCTCGGTATTATCTTTTTTTTGTTGTCTCCTTCTTTATTTACAAAATGTGCAAATATTAACACTTTTTTATTTTGTGTACAGTTAAGCCCAATAATCCTGCAGTATAACACCTTCCAATGAAACGACCTTGAGAAATAATAGAAAATGTATTATTATTATTATTATTATTATTATTATTATTATTATTATTATGATTATATCTGTTGAGAAATAATAGGAAATGTATTATTATTATTATTATTATTATTATTATATATGTTGAGAAATAATAGGAAATGTATTATTATTATTATTATTATTATTATTATTATTATTATTATTATTATTATATCTGTTGAGAAATAATAGGAAATGTATTATTATTATTATTATTATTATTATTATTATTATATCTGTTGAGAAATAATAGGAAATGTATTATTATTATTATTATTATTATTATTATTATATCTGTTGAGAAATAATAGGAAATGTATTATTATTATTATTATTATTATATCTATTGATCACTATAATAATGATTCACAAGATTATACGTCAAATTGGTTTATTGATATTCACCAGATGCAGAACTTTTGACCGTGACTATACGTACCAATGAATATACCGTATATATTATTAACTTCTATCACACCACATTTTTCATTCATCAATATATACATACATACATACATACTCGTACTACATGCATACATAAATATATAAAAGTCTTGGGATACTGCACGCCAGATTATACATGTTGGTCAATTCCTGTATTTGTATTACTGTAGTATATTTCGTTCTGTTATTCATTATTATTATTATCATCATTATATATATTTATTTCTGATAAAACAAGATGGCTTCAAAATACATAGTTATATCTCTAATTTCTACTACTACTACTACTACTACTACTACTACTACTACTACTACTACTACTACTACTACTACTACTACTACTACTACTACTACTACTACTACTACTACTACTACTACTACTACTACTACTACTACTACTACTACCATCACCTGTCTATAAGATCCCCAGTCATATATATTTGTATTACTAAACGGTATAATGTCATTTTATAATACAATATTGGCTGTACTTCCCTTCCCACTCCCATTTATACAAGTTAGTTGGTACATTACACATTCACAACAACACCAAGAGTCATACATATATTAATCTGGATCAACTGATTACTCCAAACTATTCCAAGCAACAAGATACCATTATTTTTGTTCATCTTGTTTTGTTTCCTGACATACATACATACATTGGAGGAATCAAACCACTGTAATGTATCCTTATTGGTGGTCATTCTCTTTTGGTACAATGGTGTGCCTTGATTCCTCCAAAGTATGCCAGGAAACAGGACCAGAAAAGCAAAAATAATAGTGTTGTGTTGCTGGGAATAGTTTGGAGGATTCGGTTGCCCCAGATTTACCAACACAAAACTTCCTCCATAAGGTGTGTATCATTGAGGTCACTGAGGTGTTGTGTTGAATAAGTGAGGTGTTTTCCCAGTAGGCGAGGCGAGGCGAGGCGAGGCAGAGTATAAAACAGTTCTGGTCAGAGGGGAAGTAATAATAATTGATACACGTCATCTCATTCACCAGGATTAATAGACTCTAATATTTATACGTCATCATTCAAAATTTGTGCATAAAGTTTTAAAGGTTATTGCAATTTTTTTATAAACATACATTTTAAAACAACACATTGTAGTTATTTTAATATTCATACATTTTAAAACAACACATTGCAAGTTTTCTTGATATACACACATTGTATAACAACACATTGCAAGTTTTTTTTTAATATATATACATATTACAACAAAACATCACTTGTATTTTGTGTTGTATTGAGGCACTGTGTTGATGTTGTATAGAATAATCTGTACACATACACTCGCAATCCAAAATATGTATCCAGGCTTACTTAGAATAGCTTAATCGAGTACTAACCACTCTCAAGCAAATATCAAACAAGATAAGCGTTGTAATTAATTCACTACTATGTCACTTGATTCGAAACTTCAACAAGACCTTGATACAAAGTTTGGATTGCGAGTGTACACATCAGTTGACGAATGAAACAACTGTATGTGTAGTACAGTAGTAGTAAATGTGTGAAACAAGACAGACTAACGGTGAATGTTGTGTTGTTGTTTAAAGTAAGTACCCAGGATGTAGCTTGGGAGGGGGATGGAGGGAGGGAGTGGGTGGGTGTGTAGGTGTGGTGGTATATAGAGTACCGTACAAGGGAAACTATGATAGGGAAATAAGGAGTGAGGGAGCTAGTGGGTGTGTGGGTGTGGTATATAGGGTACAAGGTAAGTTAAGATGGGGAATAAGGGAGAAAATTGAGGTTGGTGATGAAGATTTGGAAGGGGGGAATATGGGAAGGCAAGGAGGTGTATGAGAGAGAGAGAGAGAGAGAGAGAGAGAGAGAGAGAGAGAGAGAGAGAGAGAGAGAGAGAGAGAGAGAGAGAGAGAGAGAGAGAGAACACGTGGCTTTTGTTTACAAATATGAGGATCCCCTATTTCCTCCTCCCGTTTCCTCCCTCCCTCACTAACCTCCTTGCTTGCTTCACTTCCCTCCCTCCTTCATTCCTTCATTCCATATTATAGTTTTCCATTTTCCTTCACCCACTCCCTCTCAAACACACTTATGGGGGTAATTCACTTTTGTCACATTGGAGTGCCTTGATTCGTCCAAAGTATGCCAGGAAACGGGACCAGATGAACAAAAATAATGGTGTTTTGTTGCTTGAAATAGTTTGGAGGAATCAGTTGCTCCAGATTTACCAACAGTGTACTTCCTCCTTAACCAACTCTTCCTTACATTGAATCTTACATACAAATATCAAGGTACAAGAATTTATTATTTTATTAGTATTGTATAAGTTTACAGATTATCATGTTATGTAATTCAACAAGGCAGTTTTCCCCCAGCATAATAATGTGTTAATAATAATAATAATTCTTTAATGTTTAAAAATCAAGGAAAATTATTCGTGGAAAAAGCAAATAAATAAGTATAGATGAAAAAAAATCTGCTTCTCCATTTGTGTTGATGGGATTAAGGAATTAAGGACAGTCTATATATATATACTTGTGAACGAGACGAGAAAATAGAGAAATGAATTGAAAAGTGAAGTTGTCGGTAAAAGAGAAGGATCAGTAAATAGTGAAAGAGGATGTTGTTGATGATGATGATAATGAGAGAACCGAAGAAAATGAGTGAAAGTGGAAGAGAAGCCACAAACAGAATAATATTGAAGAAAGGAGAAAGACTGTATTGAAAGTATTGTATTAAAGGGAAACATAATGAAGTGGGGAAATGATGAAGGGAAAGGAGGAGGAAATTATAATTATGGAAGTGATGGAGAAGATAAAAAAAGAGAAGTATTTGATTTAGGAGGAGGAGGGAGGATGATAAAAATGGTGGACGGGAAAAAAAAGAAGAGAGAGGAAGAAAATGAAGGAATCTGTGAAGGATGAAATGAGGAAAGGAAACAAAGAGGAGGAGAAAGTGAAGAGAGAAAGAGAAGCAAAAAGGAGAAGGTGAAGAGAGGAAAAGAAGCAAGGAGAAGGAGGAGGAAGAGGAAGAGAAGCAAAGAGGAGGAGAAAGTGAAGAGAGAAAGAGAAGCAAAAAGGAGAAGGTGAAGAGAGGAAAAGAAGCAAGGAGAAAAAGAGAGGAATCTGTGAACGAGGAGGAGAAGGTGAGGAGAGGAAGAGAAGTAAGGAGGAGGAGAAAGAGGAGGAAGGAATCTGTGAAGGAGAAGGAGGAGGAGGAGGAGAAGGTGAATGAACAAGATAGAAAATCAATATTGTAGTGAGGTTTGGTTGTGAGGCAGTGTAAGGTGAGGTGTTTGTTGATACACTCACCACTCACCAACAACACACCTGTCTCACCACTCACCAACACACCTGTCTCACTCACCACTCACCAACAACACCTGTCTCACTCACCAACACACCACACCTGTCTCACTCACCAACACCACACCTGTCTCACCAACAACACACCTGTCTCACCACTCACCAACAACACACCTGTCTCACTCACCACCACACCTATCTCACTCACCAACACCACACCTGTCTCACCACTCACCACCACACCTGTCTCACCACCACCACAACACCTATCTTTTTATTCACACTATTCCAAGTTACCCCCACAAACCAATAGACAACGTTTGGTATACATCTTCATCATTGACCCTTTGATACTGTGTTATTTATTCCACAAAGAATTTTAGGTTAGTTTTGTTTTATTTTTTAAGGTGATTTATAAATACCACAACACCACAAACACACACACACACACACCTCCTGCCACCACTCCCCCCTTTCACCCCCCTGTCCTGCCTTAACTTACCTGTCCTACCTTAACTTACCTGTCCTGCCTTAACTTACCTGTCCTACCTTAACCTACCTGTCCTGCTTCACGTGTGGCCTACCTGTCCTGCCTTGGCCTACCTGATGTTGAAGAGTGCGTCGCAGCCAGACACACCTCCCCCTCCTCCACCCACTCTCTTACCCTTCCCCCACCCACCAAGCCAGACACACCTTCCCCCACCCACACACCTTCCCCCACCCACCAAGCCAGACAAACCTTCCCCCACCCACACACTTTCCCCTCCTCTCCCCACCCCACCCCACCCCACCTTCCTTTCCCTCCCAGCCAGACAAACCCCCCCATTCTTCCTGCCCCCCCCATACCTACCCCTCCCCCAGACACCCACCCACGCTCCCTACCTACCTACCTTTCTTCCTCCCCCTCCCCCCACCACCCACTCACCCACTTCCCTTATCCTGCCTGCTCGCCCACCACCTGGCCTCCTCTCTCCCTCCCTCTCCCTCCTCTCTCCCTCGTCACCCAAGCCTACTACTACTACTAGCCTACACCCATGCACCCCAAATCTACCACTGAACTCTCTCTCTCTCCACCCATGCACCCAAATTTACCACTGAACTCTCTCTCTCTCTCTCCTTTCTCTCTCTCTCTCTCTCTCTCTCTCTCTCTCTCTCTCTCTCTCTCTCTCTCTCTCTCTCTCTCTCTCTCTCTCTCTCTCTCCACCCATGCACCCAAATTTACCACTGAACTCTCTCTCTCTCTCTCTCTCTCTCTCTCTCCACCCATGCCTCCAAATCTACCACTAAACTCTCGCTCTCTCGTCGAACCTCAAATTCATAAAACTAGCCTATTAACCTCTGATATCCACCTCTCTCTCTCTCTCTCTCTCTCTCTCTCTCTCTCTCTCTCTCTCTCTCTCTCATTCAAGCCTGCCTCCCCCACCCACCGACCACCTCACTCACCTCCCGTGAACGATAAAATTACCAAACTAACACACCCAGCTCTCTCCTGTTGCTTCTGGCTCTCCCTCCCTCCCTCTCTCCCTTTCTCTATCATTCTATCCCTACTCCCTCCCTCTCTCCCTACTCCCTTTCTCTATCATTCTATCCCTATTCCCTCCCTCCATTCCTACTCCCTCCCTCTCTCCCTACAACTCCCTGTCTCCATCCTTCCATACGTCCCTACTCATTCCCTCCATTCATATTCCCTCTCTCCTTCCCTCCATCCCTACTCCCTCTCCTTCCATCCATCCTTCTATCCCTATTCCCTCTCTACCTCCATCCATCCCTACTCCCTCTCTCCTTTTCTCTATCCCTAATTCCTCTTTCTATTTTACCTTTCCCCTCGTTACGCTCAAACTTATATTTCTTAATTTGTTTGTTGTTGGTGCAAAGAGTAAGTAAGTGAGTAAGTAAGTATGGCCAGTAGGTAGGTAGGTAGGTACTGTAGGTAGAATATCCGTCACTCAGTATCTCGTGTGTGTGTGTGTGTGTGTGTGTCCTGAGGCGAAGTAGTGGCTCCCCTCTCTGACTCTCCTCTCCTCTCGCTCTGGCTGTGTCTCTCCCTCCCTCTCTTTCTCTCTCTCATACCCGGCTACCAACCACCAGCACCGGTTCTCTCCCACTCCCAGCCTTACTTTGTACAGAGGTGCCACATACTCACACCACCTCGTCTATATCTCGGATTTATACTCGATCTTTGGTATTTCTCTTAGGTTTTGTGGAGTATTGTGTTTGTTGGGAGTGTTGGGTAGCTTGTGTGGTTGTTGTCATGGTGTTGTTGTGTTGTTGTGTTGTGGTGCTTGGTGAAGGCTTGGCATATGTGTGGTCCAGCAACAGTTTGTTTATCCGGGACCACTGTGTTCGTATCCTTTCATTTGCTCTTGGCTTCAGTTTCGTATTTAATGCAAATTTATCTGAATCATTCAAATTGAAGCACAGGTGTTACTAAAACATATATATTTGGCATTGATCAATAGTTGTCATACTGGCAGTTTGATTAATACTAAGTGTCTTCTTAGTTGAAATATATTGAAGTCGTAACATGGGATTAGTAAACAAGGTTCCAGGAAATCCTAGGCCAGCAAACAGAAATTCGGTGGTGGCGCTGCCTAGTGGCTGACCCGAGTATTATTATACACTATACCGGCACAACAAAGTACAATATACAGCTAACAAACATGTATACATACTCTGTCAGGTTATGTATGTATGTATGTATCCAGAGAACACACAGGATAACGTATATATATTAATTATACGTGTGTGTGTGTTCGTGTGTGTTCAAGAGGTTATTATAGTGAGGTGGTGAAGTGTTTTGGTAGATGTTGTAGTGAGTGATGCTTGTCGTGGTGGTGGTGATGATTAGTATGCTGTTGTTGTTGTTGTTGTTGGAGGTGATGGTGGTGGTAGGCCTACAGTTTTTGTTGGTGTTAGTAATGATGATAATGATGTTTTTAGTGATGATTGTGTTGTTGTTAATGATGATTGTGGTGGTGATGGTGATGATGATGATGTAGTTGATGTTGTTAGAGTTGATAGTATTGTTGTTGTTGTTGTTAGAGTTGAGTTATTGTTGTTGTTGTTGTTGGTAGTAATAGGATGTGGGCCCAAACTTCTATATCCGCAACTCTATTATTATGTCTTAAGGGAAGATTGTTTTGTTGGTGCATTGGAAGGTCTTTTATTCCTCCAGACAATACCAGAAAACAGATCTTCTATTAGTATTATTGAGAGAGTCTGTTTTATGGTATATTTAGGAGGAGTTAGTAGCCTTTCAATTCACCAACAACAGAATCTCACCTTAATTTAAAAAAAATCTTGATCTTTCCTTCTGCTACCTAACCTAAGCTAACCAAACTTAACCAAACCAAACCAAACCTAATCTAATCTAACCTAATCTAACCTTACCAAACACAAACCAAACCTAACCTAACCGAATATGATTAAACCTTACCAAACACAAACCAAACCTAACTTAACCAAACCTAACATAACCTAACCTAACCTAACCAAAGCTAACCTAACCTAACCTAACCAAACCAAACCAAACCTGATTAAACCTAACCAAACCACTCAACAACCGGATTAGAACTTGATCCACTCGGTACCCTAAATGTGCTTCACTCCCACCTGTGTAATATGAGTTGGTAATACGAGTCATAATCATTCCTCACCTTGTGTGTGTGTGTTGTTCTCTGATTATAGTTCGCTTCCACTTCCTTCCTCTCTAAAGTCAGCAAATTGGAGGTAAAACCAGTCCTTCAACTATTGCCGCGAAACACCATCACCTATATGAAAGGAGCTTGTTTTGTGGCACAGTCTGGAGTAATCAGAAGCCTTCAGTTCTCATAACACAGTCACGGGTTTCTTAAGACGGGGTAATACGCTTTTGGTACTGTACGTTAGAGCTCCTTGAGTCCTAAGTATGCCAGGAAACAGGACCACGTTAACAAAAATAATAATGATGTGTTGTTTGGAATAGTTTAGGGGAATCCGTTGCTCCAGATTTATCAACACTGAAATGACCTTCTTTCAACGGGAAGTACTACAATACAGTCAGTGTTGGTGGTCAATCTGGAGCAACTGATTCCTCCAAACTATTCCAAGCAGCAACAAGCCACTAATAGTTTGGTTATACTAGCACTGTTTCCTGGTATAGTTTGGAGGAATCAAGGTGCTTTAATGTACCAAAAGTATTCTATATATAAAACTCCTTAATTCGTGTGACTCCGTATGTGGCGATAGTAAATAATTATATAGGTTTTATAGCTCTCTTTCGGGCCAGAGTCAATATGTTTCCTTCCCTCCCTTCCATTGTCCCTCCTTTCCTTCATTGTTACTTTTGTATGCTGTTACTGTTGTCCCTTCTCTCCATCTCCTTCCGTTTTTGTGGTTTAAGGTTTCTATTTCACTTGAACCACTCTTAACCTTTCCCTCCCTTTGCTTTCATTTCAATTATTCATTCTTGGGTGAAAATGATCGTTCGTATACACAGGAACTTTACCTCACCCTAACAGTCATCACACACACACACACACACACACACACTTCATAACTCTTTATATATTATTTTCACTTCGTACATATTCTTTCCACATCCTTCTCAAATCCTTCTTCCACATCCTTCTCACACACATTTTCACAACACTATATACTTTTTCT
>JAWZYT010006953.1:0-16993 GCA_034508575.1 Petrolisthes manimaculis | reverse complement strand
ATACAAGTTACAATTTTGGAAGTAAAGTAGACGAGAATGAGAGAAATAAGGAATAAAGATTTTTTTATTGAATGATGAAGTGCATGATGGAGGAGAAAGAGAGTATATTTGAGAAGTCCGAAGATAAATAAGTTCACTATTAATAATAATAATTTATTATTGTTATTTACGCTATTATTAACATTCATTGTTATAATTTAATGTTAGTAGTAGTAGTAAAAAGTATATATATATATATATATATATATATTCTCAGTCTAGATACATCTTTGTTTTTAGTTTACAGATGAGGGGGCAACTCAAAACCATTCCCTCCGACTGTCCATGATGGAGGGAGGAAGGAGAGAATGAGGAGAGGAAAGGAGAAATGTTAGAGGGAGGAAGAGAGAGTATGAGAGGAGAAAAGTGAGGGTTTTGTAGCTGTGCATGTATGTTACTCGTAGGCAGGCAGGCAGGCAGGCAGGCAAGGGTGAAAGTGGAGGGAGGGCAAGCAGTAGATGGCGTAGGTAGACAAGCAGAGAACAAGGTGAGCAGGCAGAGATGGGTATGACGAGCAGGCAAGCAGATAAGCAGGCAGGCAGACAGGAATAAAGTGTCAGGCAAATAGAAAGGCAGGGAGGCTGACAGATAAAAACAAAGAGAAAGGACAGACAGATAAGCAGACAGGAAGGCAGACAGGAAGTGAGGGAGGGAGGGAGGGAGGAACGACGAGAGGAAGAGGGAGAGGATACAGGCCGTAGAAACAAGAGTCACAGGAAGGCGAAAGGGAGGAAAGGAAGTGGCGAGCAGGAGAAGTGCTGAGAGGATGTGGAGAAAAATAATCACACGCACACGCACACGCACACACACAGACACAGACACACACACACACACATACAGAGAGAGAAAGAGAGAGAGAGAGAGAGAGAGAGAGAGAGAGAGAGAGAGAGAGAGAGAGAGAGAGAGAGAGAGAGAGAGAGAGAGAGAGGATTGGGTGTCCACTCAGCCGCTAACCGTTTTCGATAATCCTCCTCGACCGTCACTTGAGGAACATTCTTCCCTCACACAACGCCTTCCTTCCTTTCTTCCTCACCACACACTCTACCCCCATCACTCCCTCCCTCGTATACCGTATTCCTACCTCCCCCAATCCCACACTTCCTCCCCACTCGTACACCGTCTTCCTCCCACATTCCCCCCATCTCCCACTCCCCCCCGTCCCTCCCACACCGTCTTTCATTTTCCCTCGCTTCTTCCTCACACACCTTTCTCTCTTCCTTCTTCCCTCCCTCTCTCCCTCTTCTCACAGTCCCTCCCTCCTTGCCTTCATCTTCACACAGTATATACTCCTTTTTCTCTCCCCTCTTTCTTCCCTTCTTCGGAGTGTCTTCCTTCTAAACTGAAAGAGTATGTGAGTATAGATGACTTGGTATTTCATATATCATTTTCTATATAACAAAAGTAAAATAGACAAACTAAAAAAGAAAAAAAAAAAAAAAAACGAAGGAAAGGCAATTATTTTCATACATTTATTTTTCCCTTACTCCAGTAACACAATATCGGCACCCCCCCACCCCCTTTCTCTCCACCTACCCCTTTCTCTCCACCTACCCCTTTCTCTCCACCTTTCCCTTTCTCTCCACCTTTCCCTTTCTCTCCACCTTTCCCTTTCTCTCCACCTTTCCCTTTCTCTCCACCTTCCCCTTTCTCTCCACCTTCCCTTTCTCTCCACCTTCCCCTTTCTCTCCACCTTCCCCTT
The DNA here is from genome assembly GCA_034508575.1 of Petrolisthes manimaculis. Classification (NCBI taxonomy): domain Eukaryota; kingdom Metazoa; phylum Arthropoda; class Malacostraca; order Decapoda; family Porcellanidae; genus Petrolisthes; species Petrolisthes manimaculis. Next base: position 15,255 of record JAWZYT010006953.1, on the reverse strand, counting down.
TCTCTCCACCTTTCCCTTTCTCCTCCAGTACTCCCCTCACCCCAGTCCCGATAAATCAGCACCACACCCAACCTGACCCTTAACTGGATTAGTGACAGAGCAGGAGTAGGGGTGAGAGAGAGAGAGAGAGAGAGAGAGAGAGAGAGAGAGAGAGAGAGAGAGAGAGAGAGAGAGAGAGAGAGAGAGAGAAAGATAAAGAGAGAGAGAGAAAAAAACCCAGTGGCGATTAAAGCGAAAAAGGGTGGTTAAAGAGATGGAAATAGAAAACTTAAAGAGAGAGACTATGACAAGAGAAAAGAGAGATATACGATTGTAGAAAGTAGGAAGTATAGAGAGGAAGGGCAGCAGGAGAGAGGAGGAGGAGGAGGAGGAGGAGGAGGAGGAGGGGTAGCAGGAAAGAGGAGGAGGAGGGGGGGCAGCAGGAGAGAGGAGGAGGGGCAGGAGAGGCAGTAGGAGGGGTGTTGGGTGAAATGTCCAGTCCTCACTCCCAATACCACCCCATCTGAACCAGGCCTCGACACCTTGTCAGTTCAGATCAACTTTTTCCCCTTCATTTCATCTTTTTTTTTTTTTACCCAGATTTTTTCTACTCGGGAGTTTTTTAATATTTCGGTTCGTTTTAGTTTTGTAGTGAAGGTGAGAGAATCAAGCTGAGATTTTTTCATTTTCTGTATTTCACTTTTAACCATAATTTTTTTTGTAAATTTCCTCCGTCACTCGGTTTGTCTGTATTTGTTATTATGAATGCGGAAAATAGAATGTGTGGATTATTACGAAATTTTTATGTATATATGGGCATCGTAACTGACAACAATACTTTTATATATATGCTGTGTGTGTATTTTCAGTTGCAAATTCCCAGTAATTGCCGAGAAAGCGTTTGACAGATAAAGGGATTGAGGACAGATGGAATAACAGTGTAGGCCTATGTGTAGTGTAACAATAATAAGATATATTGGGCAGAGGTAATGAAATATGGGTGGCGTTGTCCGTAGACTTTCACAACCTGACGAGATTATTTTGATGTCTGTGAATGTTCATGTTTGTTTTGACTATGACTATATTTTTGTAATTCTTATTTTTTTTTTTTTTTTTTTTAATTTTAAGTAGTGGTGGTGAAAATGTATTTTATTTTTATATTTAATTCCGTGTTATATTCTTTGGATTTTGTAGAGTGAAGCAGATGTAAGATTAATAGTGTTCGTTTTGGGTTTATAGATTATTTTGTCTCAACAATATCCTAATTTTGTTTCAATTTGAAATATATATATATATATTCGTATTATAAGACACAGTCAAGGTATTTTTTATATATAGTGTATTACTTTTTATTTATCTCAGATCACCCCTCTCTTCATTTTTTTTGTATATGTATCTTCTATTTTTAAAAGGGTCGATTTTTTTATATTTCATCATAGCTCCGTATTTTGTTTCTTTCCCCCCGGTTGTGTGTGTGTGTGTATGGTCCTGTGTACATCTGAATGTGTGTGTGTGTGTGTGTGTGTGTGTGTGTGTGTGTGTGTGTTTGTTTATATCTGTTTCTCATTCCACTGGTGCTCTGCTGTTCTTTTGTTGGTCTGGATTTTTACAGATGGTTTTCATTTTATTTTTTCCTCTCTCTCCCTCTCTCTTTCCTCGGTTGTGTCTGGCTTTCATACCGTCTCTCTCTCTCTTTATTTCTTTTTCTGCATTTATTTTTTGTTCTCGGGTGTTGGAGTATTCTTTGTTGCAGGTATTTTCTCATTATTGTTCTCCTATTTTTTCTTTAACCTTTCTCACCCTTTCTGTTCATTTTTTTATACTCTCTGATGTGGGTGAAGGAAGGAAGGGAGGGAGGGAGAGAGGAAGGAAGGAAAGAAGGAAGGAAGGGAGGAAGGAAGGAAGGAAGGAAGGAAGGGAGGAAGGAAGGAAGGAAGGAAGGAAGGGAGGAAGGAAGGAAGGAAGGAAGAGAGGAAGGAAGGAAAGGATGTATGTGGGTGTCGAAGGGGTGAATAGATGGAAGGTGTCAGAGGGATAGCAGTCAGTCAGGCAGACAGGCAGGAAGGCAGGCAGTGACATTTTAATCAATACACACTCCTGTTACTGTTTCATTTTGTGTGTATGTGTAGGTGTATATATGTATGTATGTATGTATGTTAGGTACGGTACTATATGTGGGGTATAAAAATCATTATTGTTGTTATTCAATTGTTTTTGTTATTATTATTATTTATTATATTTTATTATTATTATTATTATTATTATTATTATTATTATTATTATTATTATTATTATTATTATTATTATTATTATTATTATTGTTGTTGTTGTTGTTGTTGTTGTTGTTGTTATTGTTGTTGTTGTTATCATTTAACTCAATTTTATTATTATTATCTTCATTATGCCATCGTTTTTTCTTCCCTCACTTTCTTGTTTCCGCTGCTATCTTTTTCTTCTTTCACTCCTTCCTCCTCCATTTCTCCCACCTGGCGGCCACCCTGGACCAATAGCAGGCGTCTCCAATACCAGGCTAACATCTCTTTCAACTCGCCAATTCTCGGACCCGCTTGTGACTCCAGATCCCCTCTCCCCCTCCCCCTCCCCCTCCCCATCCGGTTAATTCTGGCACACACGGGGGCGCGGAGGGGGACTGGTGGTAGGTGAAGGGGGGCTGTTGGAAGGTGCAACTAGAGGAGAGGGGGGGGTAAAGTACAAGAAAGGGCAGTGTGAGGTAGGTAGCGACTGGTGGATGCTGGTTAGATGAGACTGAGAGATACCTTTGGGTAATTATAATATATATGCTCTTCCATCGACCTCGTTACCTGCTTCCTAAGACATCCTTCTCAAACTGGGAGGCTGCACTGTTGATTTACCAAACCCTGGCTTCCTTATACACAATACATCTTTACTATGCACACACAACTAGACCCACTCTGATGCAGGTTAAATTAAATGTTAATTACAAATACACAATATTTGGTACAGATATCTAGAGCAATCTGACACAGTTTATTAGGAGAAAATATGGCACAACTGGGACATGTATAATCCACATTGAAGTGAAAATATCCCAAGTAAACAAATTGCAGCCTAAATATTGTGCGTAGACCATTTTTGAAAAGGTCGTCATCAATGTTGTTATCGCCATTTGAGTTAATTAAGGTCACATTGGGGTACCAGTACTCACATGTTTTAGTGGTACATTTTTGGTACATTAGAGCGCCTTGATTCCTCCAAAGTTTGTCAGGAAACGGGACCAGATTAACAATAATCAATGGTGTACTGTTGCTTGTAATGGTTTGGAGGACACAGTTTATACACATTTACCAAAAGTGTAAGGCCACTAGGAGAAAAATATTGAAAATGAAAGGAATGGAAACGAGAAGACATAGAAGGAGGAAGACGATGAAGGGGAGGTGTGAAAGGAGGAGGAGAAGGAGGAGGAGGAGGAAGAGGAGGAAGAAGAGCAGGAGAGAGACTAAGAGGGAATGGAGGAGAGTAAGTAAGGGGTAGAGGAGGTGGTGGGGGAGGGGTAAGAGGTGGTGGGGGAGGGGTAAGAGGTAGTTCAGATAAGGGAGAATAGTGAGAGGGGGAAGAGGGGGGACAGGTGGAAGTGTATGAGGAAGGAAGGAAGGAGGAGGAGGCGGGGGATGTCACTGATATACGAGGGAGGACAAGGAGGAAGCGAAGAGGAAGAAACAAGGAAGAGGAGGAGGAGGAGAAAGAGAAGGAACGAGGAAAAGGAAGAGGAGAAGGAAGTGGAAGACGTAGTGATAAGCAATGATAGAGGAGGAGAAAGAAAAGAAGGAGGTGGAGGAGGAGGAGAAGGAGAAAGAGTAGGAGTAGGAGGAGGAGGAGAAGATGGAGAGGAGTAAAGGAGTAACTGTAGAAGGGAAAAAGTGAAGAAAATGGAAAAGTATTATTGGGGCAGCAGGAGGAGAAAAATGAGGAAGAGGAGCAAGAGCAGGATTATTGTAATGGGAGAGAGAGGAAGATGTGAAATGAAGAAAATTATAATGAATAAAGAAGCAAACTAGTAGAATGAAAGAAGAAAAAAGACACGAAGTTAAGAGAGTAAGAGATACAAAAACAGAAAATAAAAGATGACAAAACGAATTCTAAAAACAAAACAAAAAAACATACACACAGACAAACAAGAAGATAAAACAAACATAAGAACTAGGAAAGAATGAATCAATAACCAAAAATGTAACATCATCTTCATCCTCAAAAAAAAAAAAAAAAAAAAAAAAAATAGGAGGGGAAGAAAAAATAGAATATGTAAATAAAAAAGGAAGAGGGGCCATACATCTGGGTTCCTTATAATGCAAAAGCCGTGACATGGGCGACGACAAAAGACGGTCGCTAAGAGGGTTATAACCGGGTGATATACGGATGGGTTGGGTGAAGGGGGTGGGTGGGTAGGTGGGTGAGTAGAGGGTGAGTTGAATGTTTTGATAGATGGTGTTAGTGGTAGTGGTGATTATATATAGTTAGTGGGTGTTTATGGGAATGGGTGGGTAGATGGTAGATAAATACTTTGATAGATAGTGGTGATGATGGTGGTGGTGGTGGTGATTATAGTAGATGGGTGTTGGTGGGTAATGAAGGTGAATAGATGGTAGATAAATGGTTTGATAGATGGGGGTGGTGATTGTGGTGATTAGTGTAGGTGAGTGTTGGTGGGAATGGGTAGGTGATGAAGATGGGTAGATGGTAGATTTAATATTTTGATAGATGGTGGTGTTGGTGGCAGAAGATGGTAGGTATAAGTAGGGATGGGTGGGTGATGAGGGTAGGTAAATGGTAGGCAGTTGGTTTGGTAAGTGGTGATTAGGCTTGGTATATATATAGACGAGGTGTGGGTGGGTATAGGTGGGGTGGCTGGTGATAATAATAATAATAATAATGGTGGTGGTGGTGGTGGTTTGGGTAATGTAAATGGTATACTCTATGTTTTAATAGGAATGATAGTGGGGTTGTGGGTTGGAGGAGGGTAGTGGTGGTGGTGGTGGTAGTTTGGGTTGGAGGAGGGTAGTGGTGGTGGTGGTGGTAGTTTGGGTTGGAGGAGGGTAGTGGTGGTGGTGGTGGTAGGAAATCGAACAAGGCCAAGGAAGGTCAGTATTGCCTCAGAGGTCACAATATAAGAAGTTCTGAAAGGTCACACGAACTTCACTGTGTCGCTCAAGATGTAAAATGGATTGTAGGTCACAGGTCAGGAAGGGAATTTTTTAAGGATGAGGAAGGGTCATGCGAGGTCACAAGGAAAAGGTGGAAAAGGTTAGAAAGTTCAGTCGAATGTTACATGATGGTCATAGATGGTCAAGAAAATTTGTAATGGTCTCAAGTTGTTATCATAAAGTGGGTCATATCACGGAAAGGTCAGGAATGAATGAGTATTGTGCACGATTATGATAACCAGCGAAAAATAAAATCAAAATAAGCTAAGAAGACCACATGAGTTAACTACGTCAATTGAGGTCACAGTTAAAGGTCATAACAGGTCACTAATAGATACAGGAAAAGGAGGGAAAGTAATGGAAAATTCTAAGGTCAAGTGGTTGGAGGTTACTGAGGTCTGATAAAGGGTAAGTGAAGTTAGAAATAATTCAGAAAAGTGAGACAATATAAAAAGTCAGAAGAAGTGAGAATAAGATCAGAGGGTGAAGATGCAAAATAAGGTCAGAGAGTTGAGAAGGTAGAGAGTAAGGTCCGAGGGACGAGGAGGTGGATACTGTGGTCAGATTGATGAAAAAAAACTGGAGATACGGTCGAGGAGGTGTGGAGGAATCGAGTTAAGGTCAGGGTGGTAAAGACAGAGATTAGGGTCAGACGGGTGAGGAGTTGGGAAGTAAGGTCAGGCTGGTGAGTGAGAATCCAGAGAGTAAGGTCAGACGGGTGAGTGAGGATCCAGAGATTAAGGTCAGACGGGTGAGTGAGAATCCAGAGAGTAAGGTCAGACGGGTGAGTGAGGATCCAGAGATTAAGGTCAGACGGGTGAGTGAGAATCCAGAGAGTAAGGTGAGACGGGTGAGTGAGAATCGAGAGAGTAAGGTGAGGCTGGTGAGGCAAGGTGAGGCAGAGGGCCAAGTGCCTGGGAGAGATCAGGACTGCTCTCAAAAGTTTCGAGTTGAGTGTTGACAATCCTGAGACCTGACCCAACCCTCCCTCACGTACACACACACACAGGCACACGTACACACACACACAGGCACACGCACACAGACACAAGCACACACACACAGGCACACGCACAAACAAGCACATGCTCACACAGGAACACACACAAACACACGCACACACAAACACACGCAAACACAAACACACACAATCTTCTACGCAGTTAAAAAAAACCAGAGCCCCAATACTTTTACTGCGGTAGCCTGTATATTATATGCTATTATTACATATACTAGTAAACAGACTACCTCAAGATTACTATCGATAGGGGATGTGTTTCATTGCATTGTTTTGGAGGAATCAGTAACCATTTAATTCGTTAGCACAGGAATAGCACACAACCTTAATTAAGGGAATTTTATACTTTTGTAACATTTTATACACAATACACTAATGTTACGTTGATTAATTTATACATTTTTGTAACATTACATACTTTTGTTACGTTGATTACATGATACAGTCTTATTACATTGATTCCTCCAGCCAGAGTATGCCAGGAAACAGGACCAGATTAGCAAAAATAGTGGTGGCCTGTTGCTTGGAATAGTTTGGAGGAATCAGTTGCTCCAGATTTACCAACACTGTACTTTTAGCCCCTTTAATAAGACCACAGACAGCAACAACAGCCAATAAACAGACTCTCCATGCTGTTAATACCCTTCTCTTACTCAGGTCAAAGGTTAAGGTATCGTAGTTCAGAGGTGAAGAATGGACGAGGCTATCAGCAAAGTTGGTAATGAGGTCAGAGGTCAGGGAAGGGTCAGGGAAATTCTTGGGGTCAAAGGTCAGGGATGGTACACGAAGAAGAGAAGGGAAAAGAGATAGATAAATTAATTGATAGTCAAATGTTAGATAGATATATGTAGGCATAGAGATAGATACACACACACAGAGAAACACACACACACACACACACACACACACACACACACACACACACACACACAGAAACACACACACACACATACACACACACAGAAACACACTGACACACACACAGAAACACACTAACACACACACACAAACACACACACACACACACACACACACACACAGAGTGAGTGAGAGGTAGGTCATGGTGGTCAGGGAGGTTAGTTAGTGTTGTGTCAGTCACCTGGAAATTAGATGCTTCACAGATATTCACCCCATGGTTCTCATTGTTCCTACTAGTTGTATTATTATTATTATCAGCGTTCGTGTTGCTGAGAAAAACTATGAAATTATTATCATTTATTATTATTATTATTATTGTTATTCTTATTCTTATTATTATTATTATTATTATTATTATTATTATTATTATTATTATTATTATTATTATTATTATTATTATTATTATTATTATATTTAATTAGTAATGTTGTTTCCCTCATCAGACAGAAAAACACATAAAAAAATTGGAGTATTGTATTGGTGATAATACTTCAACTGTGTTTTCTCACTTGATTTTTTTTTCTTCTATATTTGCCCTTGTGATATTATTATGAGCACGTATGATCATCTTCTAATGGTTTTCTGTTGTTCATCTCTTCTCGGCTGGTCTCCCTCCCCACCACCGGCCACATCCCCCTCCCTTCCTTCCTTCCTTCCCTTCCCCTGTGTATCTCCCGCTTATCATGGTTAATCCTCAATGTTATGCCTCCTTCCTCACTTATCCACATTCCCTCACACACTCATTCATCCTACTCGGTGTGCTTCTCTCTCTCTCTCTCTCTCTCTCTCTATCTCCCTCTCTCTCTCTCTCTCACACACACAAAAAAAAAAAAAAAAAAAAAAAATCATATAAAATACGAAAAACAGAGAGAGAGAGAGAGAGAGAGAGAGAGAGAGAGAAATAGAGAGAGAGAAAGAGAGAGAGAGAGAGCTAAGTCGAAGTGGGAAGAAGAGGAAGGAACTAACGAGTGGGTGAGTGAGAAAGAGAAAGAAAAGACAAACAATTGAACAAATACTGAAGTTTCACATGTCCTCCTCATTCTCCAATCCACCAACCCCCTCCCCCTCCCCCTCCCCCTTCCAACCCCACAACCCCCTCCCCCCTCAACACAACCTTTCTCTCCCCAACCCCTCAACCCCATTTTTTTAACCCCACAAACCCCCTTTTCCCAACCACAAACCCCCTCTACCCAGCCCCATAACCCCCCCTCTCCCCAACCTCCCCCTTTCCAATCCCCCCTCTCTACTCCATTTCTCCCCACTCCAATCCACTCCATTCTCCCAACCACTCCACTCTCCACTCCACTCTCCTCTCATCCACTCAACCATCCAACTATCCCCCCTCTTACTCGTGACTTGAGATGGAGAAGGTGGAAGGATGTGTGTGTGTGTGTGTGTGTGTGTGTGTGTGTGTGTGTGTGTGTGTGTGTGTGTGTGTGTGTGTAAGATTGGAGTTACAAGGATATAGTTTAAGTTTATCGTCGACCTCCTTTTGACCCAATGTGTAATTTTTTTTGTAACCACAGATTAGCATTTTTATAGTGGAAGATTATTTTATGTATTTTCAAACGTAGCCTCTTTTTAGTTAATCTTATTTTAGGACAAACTACTTTATGGTAACCAAATCTTCTTCCTGTGTCAAGTCCAGTTTTGTTTATTTTACCTCGGTCTGGCATTTCATAGTACAATAAGTTAAATTTGTGGTCAATTTACCTCGTTTTAGCCCATTTCAGCTTATGTTATCCTTGATGTAGGTCAATGTTTGACGTTTTGGGTCGTATTAGTCTAGGCTTGCTGTTTATGGAATATTTCGTCTTGTTCATTGTTTAAGCCATTTATTTATCACCATATACATCCACCCATCACTTCTCTCAATCTTCTCTCTCTCTCTCTCTTTCTCTTTCTCTCTGCCAGTACACAAACAATGACGTCATCAACCAGAAAATTTAGTATATTAATTCTCTATCACCAAACTTTTTTAGTAGTGTTATTTGGCTAATACTAGAATGAGTCGGCAGAACAATGCCTACAGTATATGCTGAATAAAGACTCCTTTTAACTAATGCTCTATATACGAATTGCTGAGGCCGACTGACTGTACATGTATTTAGAGGAGTTATGTTTGTTAATAAGCAATTGGTGTATTTTCGCGCTATAGAATCGTATGTAACTTAGTACAGTAGCTGTGGCAGTGTCCTTCACATTAATTAAGGGTGTGTGGGAATAGGGGGACAGGCTTGTTTTTTTTAGGGGGGTGCAGGAGTAGGGGGACAGGTTTGGGGGGGGGGGGTTAGCGGGGTGCAGGAATAGGGGAACAGGCTTTCTACCCACCCCAAACCTGTCCCCCTATTCCCGCACCCCTTCCCCAGTCCCCCCCAAGCCTGTCCCCTACTCTCACACCCCCTTAAGGGATCCTGTGATGTAGTAAGAAAATTGGAGGTAAATGAATCAGACAATTACATAATCTGAACAGCATAAATAAGCACATAGAAATATAGATAAATAAATATACGAAAATGAAAAAAAAATATATATATATACCGGTGTTTATATATATATTAAAATATACGACTAAAGCGAGGGACGGAGGAAGGCTTAGGTTTCTCTCTGTTGTAATAATATAATGGTGTAAGAGTTTTGTTAGAGCATTTCTGGAGTATTATTAACGCATGTTTTGGGAAGCCTTTGTGTTTGGTGTGTGTGTGTGTGTGTGTAATGTAAATGTGTGGCCCACGTTCTTGTAATATAAATGAGGTCATGTGTAAGTGTGTGCATAGAAATGAGCTTATGTGTCCTGGTGTGGGAATGAATAAAAATGTGAGTTAGAATTAATGTACGAGTGTTGGTGGAAATTAAGTTATATACATATGTGTTTTTGTTTTTACTCGACTAAAATCGTGACTGTCTCTTACATGAATGAAAGCAAGTGCGAGGTATACAAATTATCTGTCAGTGAATGAGTTGCTTTGGTGTATTATATTGTGTGCTTCTTTCTCATTGATCAGGTGGAGAATTACGTTGGATTTTATTGTATGAATGGGTATGGTGTTTATTTTCATCAGTCTATAATATATACTGTATATATATAAACCCACTATTTGGTCCCTATGTATTGAGAACTTGTGGATTATTTTTTTACGGTAGGGATTTCATTATTGGTTCAACAGCGGATATTAATGAAGAGATACACCTGGAATGTATCCCTCATCAAACATAAGGCAGCACACGTCATTGTACACCACGTCTCAGTTCTCTCTATGCCCATGGTGGGGTTCATTTCAAGTGTGTTTATTCCACGAGAGGTTCAACACTCGGGTTCGTTTGACGCACTCTCATATAAGAAGGTTTTTTTGTAATTTGGATGAGTACCGGTACTTAATTTTTTGGTGTGGATGTCGCGGACTTTAATCAAGTATTTGCATATTGGCATCTTTAAAAAAACGGAAATATTATATTACTGCAAAAAGGTGTTTCAGTGGTTCATCATAAGGCCAATTTATTATGTATGTATGTATGTATGTATGTATGTATGTATGTATGTATGTGTGTATATATGTAATCGTGTTTCCATATGAAAACGTGTTTCCATATGAATGCGTAATATTAGTTAACTCTCACACTGGCAGGTTTATGAAATATTGAGAGTGGACAGTGTTTGCAGAGCATAATTTCAGAAAATTCTCCACAACGGTAAAGTGCGTGTTCAGTTAATTAACTTTTTAACATTTAACACAACACATAGAATTGTAAAGATGAGGATATACAGTATAGTATAAGTTTAGGTTTTTCTTCGGTAAATTTAAGTTCAGGACGTGAATTATTATTTTGAAACATCAACCAACCCTCAGTCATCGATCATGTGGGTAATGATCCTTGTTTTGAGAATTGTACAGTCGTAGGGATAAATCTACCTTGTACACAGTAAGTCTTGAAGATTCTGCGGTATAACACTGAAACAATGATGATGTTATTTACGAAGGCGTTTATACACACCATTACTATCAGCCATTGTTGGTTCACTGGCAATCACTGGATGCTCCAATCTCTTCTTTGTGTGCTTTTATCTCTGTTCCCACCCATTCCTGCAAATACTATAATCTCATCTCACAAACTGATAACTATAAATTTCTACCTTCGCTCCTTAGTTGTTAGTGGCATATGACCTAAGCTGTTGCGTCGCCGAATAACCAACCAACCATTCCTTAGTTGTTACTGTGGTACCAGGAGTGTCCATCTGTTATCAGCTTAAGGTTTAGGATATAACATGCCCGGCCCAAGGGAGTATTTATTCTCTGGAAATGTGAACAAAGAAACACTTGGGTCTGGGAAAAATAATTATCTAAATATTATTAAATACAGTGTTATCAGAGCTATAGAAGAGAGGAAAGTAACTCTCTTCACTTTTATTATGAGTTATTATTATGAATATTATGAGTTCAATACACGTGTGCCTGGCCGCCTCCTCTTCCTCCTCCTCTACCTCTACCTTCCTACCTTCCTCCCTCCACTATTCACCTCGGAGGGAAGCGTAAATCACTTCCACGTCGTTAGCGTGTAAATGAGACGGTGAATATTCCACTGGATCCCATATTTCATCACTCGGGTTCTCACAGGGTTTTTTTTTCGATGATTTTCATGATATTCACAGATTCCAAACTCACTATTTTTCTCTTTGATTCTCGTATTCCATGAACCATAGATGTTCACTTTGGTTATCAAATTTTTCCCTGGTTTCAGATTTTGTTTTACGATGTACAGTACCGATAAAAAACTATAATTTCAGGTCACTCTAATATATTCACTGGTTTTCCTAATATTTCACTCGTTAGCCATACATACATATATTTACCTGTGCCTCATAATCGCCACGGTGTTGGATTTTATAATTAGCTACGTGGTAAGAATTTTAATAGGAACCCATAAACCAAATAATCACATTGTTTAATTAATGAACTCAGATTTAAGTAGTGTAATAAATATTTGATATATCATATGATCAAGGGGAAGGTAATTTATATTGTGACTTACGCACTTATACAGACTATTTTCTCACTTATAGTAACTCAGTTGGATACATATATATATATATATATATATATATATATATATATATATATATATATATCTGCCTTTACCTACTTACATTTTTCCTACTGATTATCATGGCTACCGGTACCTGGATTTTATCAACTTCTTACCAACTTACATACACACCTACCTACAGTACTAACTAATTACACACACACACACACAGATTTATCACTCAGTATACCTACATTTTGGCTCCTACTGGATTGAAATATATATAATTCTACAGTGTAAGAAGATATGAAACACTGATAAAATGATGAATCCCTGAAACATAGAATATCATAGAGTTTACAAGTGTTTCAACCGGGCCCGAGAATGGGAATCAAAGTTTCACATACTAGAAACTGTTTGAAGCGAGAGAGGAGAGAACTGGAGAGAGGAGAGAACTTGAGGGACCTATAATATTAATGGCGAAATGGAGACTATACTCATCCCTCTAAACTGTGTGTGTCCCCAAACAAGTTAAATAAATATCCTCAGTGTTGGATTGTTTTTAGTACACACATGAAGGAATAGGGGGACTACAATTCGCCTACCTACTCTATACCACCACCACCACCACCACCACCACCAGTCCCCTATAACCCGAAATAACAGGAACGTTTCACAGGGTCGGGGTATAGAGTTTTGGTCGTGGTATATCAGGTAAAATGGCACATCTGTTCTCTTTACTGTATATTGCTTGTTATATAACGATCCTTTTGTATAGAGCAGCTCTCTTTACACCAACCACGAGTACAGTACAACACAATACACCTTGATAAAACATTGTACGAAAAGTATATTATAGATGTGATGGATTACTACACTATCGCCACTACCACTACTACTACTACTACTACTACTACCACTACCACTACCACCACTACTACTACTACTACTACTACTACTACTACTACTACTACCACTACCACTACCACTACCACTACCATTACCACTACTACTACTACTACTACTACTACCACTACTACTACTACTACCACTACTACTACTACTACTACTACTACTACTACTACTACTACTACTACTACCTCCATCACTACCACAATCAATTAGGGTATGGAACCACTACCATGACAATACTCCACTATCACCATACTATATACCATCACGTTGTTGTTGTTGTCTACCACCATCACTGACTTACAACCACCACTAACACCCATCACCACCCACCATTAACATCACCCGCCCACTACCACTATTTACATCAACCGCCCACTACCAATACTACCATCACCCACCCTCGTATACCACCCACACCTACCAATACTACCATCACCCACCATCGTATACCACCCACACCTACCACTACCACCACACACCACCATAAACCAACCTACCATCACCACTACCACCACACACCACCATAAACCAACCTACCATCACCACTACCATCACCCACCTTCGTATACCACCCACACCTACCACTACCACCACACACCACCATAAACCAACCTACCATCACCACTACCACCACTACAAAGACCACTACACACCAAATCCACCTCATTTACTGACCTTCCCCGGTAGCAACGCAAAATTAAAGTGAATAAATGAAGGTATTAACCGGTTCTAGTCTGACGATAATGATACCCCAAGTTAATTACACGCGGGTTAATTAATTATACAGGGTTCGGTAACCAGGTGATTGAAGGATTTTTAATGTGTTTTTAACCAGGTATCTTTTTTATTATTATTATTGTTATTATTATTATTATTATTACTGTTATTGTTATTATTATTATTATTATTACTGTTATTGCTATTATTATTATTATTATTATTATTATTGTTATTTTTATTATTATTATTATTATTATTATTATTATTATTATTATTATTGTTATTGTTATTGTTATTGTTATTGTTATTATTATTATTATTATTATTATTATTATTATTATTATTATTGTTTTATCGGCATGTTGGATATCAATGTCAACTAAATTAATACGCGTACTGTAATCTGCTTAACTTAATGTGATAATTTGTTAACACTCGTCATTCACTATGGTCCTTGACTGAGAAGAGTGAAAACACGAAACATTTTGTAAACGGTATGTAAAAAGGGTAATCTGTTGTGGACGAATATTGCATGGAGGGCTACAACAGACTCCTCCAGGCTTTGTCAGGAAACAGATTGCCTTAGTGTATGAGTGGGGGGTTCTGTTTCTTAGTGAAGTTTGTAGGAATCAGTGGTTTTCAATTCAGCATCACATTGTCAGTCTCTTTGAAGGAATTGGTGTTGTGTACAGATATTTGGAGTTAACGAGTCCTCCAAACTATTCCAAGCAACAGGCTACCTATATTGTTAATGAGTCTAGTCTGTTTCTTCTTATAGTTTGGAGGAGTCGTAAGTTTCCAATGTATATTACTGTATTATTAGCTATATAATTTGAGTATACAACCACAAGAGTATGTATGCCACGACAAGAGCACAAATTGGGTTAACCAGTACTTTAATTAAATCCCACAATTAATCCCTCAAACTAGACCTGCCAACTAACTAATCCCGCCCCCTAATCCCTCATTAAACATAATTACATGCCCTCAACCAACTAATTCCTCAGCCAGTCCTTTAAAGAACTCTAATTAATTCCTCACCCATTCCTCCCTCGTTAGTCGTTTCCTCACCCAGGCCGTCCCCCCCCACCCCCGACCCTATTCCACAATTCCCAAACCAATCCCTTATTAACCTATCCGTTATTAGCCAGTCTCTGTCTTTCTCTTTCTGTCTCTGCCTTTCTCTGTCTCTGTCTCTCTCTCACTATCTGTCTATCTCTCTCTGTCTCTCTCTCTATCTCTTTGTCTCTCTCTCTATCTCTTTGTCTCTCTCTCTATCTCTTTGTCTCTCTATCTGTCTCTCTGTCTGTCTCTCTGTCTCTTTGTCTCTCTATCTGTCTCTCTGTCTGTCTCTCTGTCTCTTTGTCTCTCTATCTGTCTCTCTCTCTCTCCCTCTCTCCCTTCCTTCTAACTTACACCACAAACTCTGGACTATTTATCAAGAGTGTCTGAAGTGGCTGTGGGTGTGGGTAGGGTGGAGGAGGAGGAGGAGGAGGAGGTGGA
>JAWZYT010006952.1:32500-38375 GCA_034508575.1 Petrolisthes manimaculis | reverse complement strand
GTCACCTCCTTGTCTATTATCGTCACCCCTCTGTTGCTGCTGTTGTTGTTGTTGTTTTCTCCCTCCCTCCTCCTCCTCCTCCTCCTCCACGTAGCCAAGCATCACTGTAAAAACTTGTGCATCACACTCAATTACCCCATCTCTCTCTCTCTCTCTCTATCTCTCTCTCTCTCTCTCTCTCTCTCTCTCTCTTATGGTGGAAGTATGTGGGTGTTTTTATCTTTCTCATACAAGGAGTTTTTGCCGCCTCTCTCTCTCACACCAAACACTCTCTCTCTCTCTCTCTCTCTCTCTCTCTCTCTCTCTCTCTCTCTCCCCCTCTGTGTGTGTGTGTGTGTGTGTGTGTATGTATGTGTGTAATTTGTCTGGGTGGAGAGAGATGGAAGAGATATTAACACATACAGAGATAACTTGGTGGGGAGACAGACATACAGACAGACAGACAAATAAAGATATAAATACAGAAAATAAATATAAATAGATAGAGAAGAGAGAGTGTTGAATTATGTGATAGTATGTATGTAAATTGTGTGTGTGTGTGTGTGTATAAATTTATGTGATGGTATGTATGTATGTATGTATGTATGTAAACTGTGTGCGTATGTATGTAAATTGTGTGTGTATGTATGTAAATTGTGTGTGTGTGTGTGTGTGTGTACATCAGTTTTTATTGGTGTTTGCAGGTAAAGTTTTGTGTGAGTGATTGTGTACCTGTCCAGTGGGACCCTAGGTCACACGTGAGAGAGAGAGAGAGAGAGAGAGAGAGAGAGAGAGAGAGAGAGAGAGAGTGTGTTAGGAACAAATAGATAGACAAAGACAGGATATGAACGAAAAGCTGAAAAAAAAGTTACATAGAGTTACATAGAATCACAGACCACAACAGACCTTACGGTCCACACGGGGTGATCTGATTAGAAGGTTACTGGTGGAGAATGAATTTCTCCCCAGTGATAGTCGTAGATAAGGATAGCAAAGTAGAAGGCTCTCTCCCCACCCTCCACTCCCTCCGGCCTGAGCCGTACAGGAAATAAAGTCAGGAGTCAGAACCTTGTGGGGTTGGTAGAAAATAATCCACAAGGAAATTTTATAGGAAAGATAGAAAGTAGTTGAAATTTGGTTAACTTGCCACCTGTAATGGGCAAAAATTATTCATTAGTAAACATCGAAAGTCGGGGATTAGATGCAAGGTGTTTATCTAAGCGACGTTTGAAGCTGTCTACGGTATTACAGTATTACAGTACTACAGTTACGGGGAAGCCCATTCCATAAGTTGACGACTCTGTTAAAAAAGAAATTTTTGGATTCGTGTGAATTAAAAAATTTACCTATGATTTACAGCCGTTACCTCTCGTGTAGTTTGATTGATCGATATTGAAATATTTGTTGCAGTCCATATTATCTATGCCTTTGATTACTTTGAATACCTGGATTAAGTCGCCTCTCAATCTATAGATTCAATTTATTTAGCCGCTCCTCATACGTTTTGTTTCTTAGACTTGGTATAATTTTAATAACTCTACGTTGGACTCGTTCCAATTTTACTATATCTTTCTGGTAGTACGGGCACCAGGCTTGGACACAATATTCCATATGGGAAAGGACCAAGGAATTATAAAAAGTGAGGATTGTATCTTTGGACTTATACTCGAATGCTCTGCTAATAAAGCCGATAGTTTTATTTGCTTTCTTAATTACTTCCGTACACTGCTGACTGGGTTTTAGGTTACTTGATATTGTTACTCCTAAGTCTGTCTCTTAGTCCACCCTTTTTAGTTAATTACCATTTAACGAGTAGTTTGCTGTTACGTTACGATGTCCGATGTGGAGCACTTGTCATTTATCTGTATTGAAGGACATTTGCCAAGTTTTCGCCCAATTCGACAATTTATCGAGATTATCTTGCATTTCTTTAGTTTGTGCATTAGTGAGTACTGTATTTTTCAATTTTAGTATCATCGGCAAACTTCGATATTGTGCATGAGAGACCTTCATCTATGTCGTTTATGTAAACTAAGAATAGGATTGCCTTAAAACTGACCCTTGTGGCACCCCGCTCGTAACGCCAGTCCAATAAGATTATTTTCCATTTATTACCACACGTTGTTTACGGTTTCTTAGCCAATTCTCTATCCATCTTACGGTGTCGCCTTGGATTCTGTGGGATTTTAATTTAGTTATTAAGCGTTTATGGGAACTTTGTCAAAGGCTTTTTGGAAATCAAGATAAATTATGTCTACTGCTTTACTCTTATCATATTCGTTGAAAATGTCATTTAAAAAGTCTAATAGGTTCGTTAGGCAAGAGCGTTTATTGCGAAAACCGTGTTGAGTGTCTCTAAGAGAGAGAGAGAGAGAGAGAGAGAGAGAGAGAGAGAGAGAGAGAGAAAGAATAAATCATACAGATAGTCAGAGAAAACACACACAACAATGATGGATACACACAGACAGACAGACAGACTATCAATACAAAACAACACCCACCCACACATACACATACACACACATACAGACATAGAGTGATAACAACGCCAGCTAATAAAAAAAAGATAAGAAAAAATAGAAGAAAAAGAAAGAGAGGGACGACATAGAAAAGGCTGAGAGAACAAATGGGAAAGAAATATGGAGGAGAGGGAGGGAGAAAAAGTATGGATGGTAGAGGAAGAGAAGAATTACGAGAAGCACCCCCCCCCCCCACCCCCCAACTCACCCCCACCCCCAACGAGAAAGGCGCCCCAACCCCACCCCTAACCTTTTATATTTTATTCCTTCCTTCTATCAATACAACACATACATACATACATACATACATGCATGCATCTACACACATCGTTACACCACTGAACATACACATACACATACAGACAGACATAGACACAGACAGACACACAAATAGATAGACACACACACACATACAGACTGATAGATAGAAATAACACACAAACACCTATACAGACAGATAAGACACACACACACACAGACATAGAGACACACACACACAATATATATAACCATACAGCAGTCCAATTAAGTTTAGAACTACCCCATTCATAATCCCCTACACAACTCACACCACAACCACCACCACTTCACTTCACTTCACTATTGACCAACATAACCACGAAAATACTACTGTATCTTCATTGTGCTTAGAGAGAGATGAATAGAAAAAAAAACACGTATGCATTAGTATCAAAAGTATATACAGTTTTGGTCTAAAATTCTGTATATATGTTTATCTATCTATCTTTTACGGGGTTAGTAGGACACTTTTGGTACTGTTGGACACATGGATGGGTGGTACAGCCTTATAGGTGAAAGATACTTGTCCCATTTGAGTAACCACCAGTGTCTATTATTATCAGGTACTTGCTTTTTATTATCATCCTCAATACTGACTTCTGCCCCTGATGATGTCTCCTATTTGGGACTAAGGAACACACACACATACACACACACACACACCATCCTCGATACTGACTTCTGCCCCTGCTGATGTCTCCTATTTGGCACACATACACACACACCATCCTCAATACTGACTTCTGCTCCTGCTGATGTCTCCTATATGGCACTAAGGAACTTGATATTGGGAGAAATGGACCATCTTATACTTGGGCTGTACCACCGATTAATGTGTCCAACTGTACATGAGAGCCTCTTGATTCTTCCAAAGTATGTCAGGAAACAGGACCAGATTAATATAGATACAATAAATAATGGTGTCCTATTGCTTGCTTGGAGTAGTGTGGAGGAATCAGTTGCTTGCTCCAGATTTTTCCAACACCGTACAGTCGTATCGAGCCAATATATTTTCCAACATATAGAATTACAATATCCAGGAAACAAATTTTTGAAGCTTATTACTACTACTACTACTATTACTACTACTATATCTGCTACTACTTCTACTACCTCTCTTCTAACTCTACTACTACTAATACTTCTACCTCTTTTACTACTACTATGTAAAAACGCCAGTATTCTCTCTCTCTCTCTCTCTCTCTCTCTCTCTCTCTCTCTCTCTCTCTCTCTCTCTCTCTCTCTCTCTCTCTCTCTCTCTCTCTCACTTTCCATCTACGGTTCCTTCTCCTCTTTTCCTCCCACCAGCTACATTCACTACGGCTCCCACAAGTGAAAAGAAATCTATGAAATATATATAGAAAAAATACAAATAAAAGTAAGGAGAGAGAGGAAGTGAGATGATGAAAAGGGGAAGCCAGAGAGAGAGAGAGAGAGAGAGAGAGAGAGGAGAGAGAGAGAGAGAGAGAGAGAGAGAGGTGAAAAGTGCATAGGAGGACGAGAGGAGGTTGGAGTGGGAGGAGATTGTGAGAAGAGGAGAGGGGACAGACAAGTGGGGCAGAGAGAGAGAGAGAGAGAGAGAGAGAGAGATGGCAATGGGAGGGAGGAAGAAAAAATGGCGAGGGGGATAAAAAAATAGCAGAGGGCTCTATTCTGTTTGTTTGATGTGTGTGTGTGTGTGTGTGTGTGTGTGTGTGTGTGTGTGTGTGTGTGTGTGTGTGTGTGTGTGTGTGATCGTGACACACTACCCATGAGCATAAAAACAAAACAAAAAAATATCCCAGTTTGTTTACATAATAATTCATAGATACACACATATATATATTTGTTATTGTTTGTAAATAACTATATATGAGTAAACTACTATGCCTATACTTCTCAAACACGTGTACAGTTGCGAGCACATGAAGGTGAAACACACAAACAGACTGCATGTAGATACTATAATATATGAATCCTTTACTGGGATATTAGTATAAGTGATTATATATCTCTCATGGTATAGGTAATAATTTTTGCATTGCTCAACACTCTATCCCTCACCATCACCATCACCACCACCACCACCACCACCATCATCACCACCACCACCACCACCACCACGATCACCACCACTATCACCACCACCATCACCACCACCATCACCACCCTCACCATCACCATTATCATCATTATTTTGACACAGAAGGAAACAGATAATTAGAGGTTGATTCTTATTCACATGGAGTAAAAATAATGATGTTCTGTTGTTAAGAATAGTTTGGAGGAATCAGTTGCTCCAGATTTACCAACAACAACAACAACAACACTCTCTGAATTGTAGTCAGAAAATTGGAGGTAAACGACTCCTTCAATGATTACCACGAAACACAACCTATATAGAACGAGCTTTGTTTCGTGGCATAGTAAGAAGGAATCAGAAGCCTCCAATTTTCATACACGATCACAGGGTCCTTAAAGTCCATAGTGTATGTGAGTGTATCAGCTGGTGTGTTTGTGAATGAGTGTATCTGTGAATGAGTGTGTGGCCACGTGTCAAATTGGGTTAAATGAAGTGTGTAGTCAGTGTTTGCTCATTTAAATGTACTGGACGTGTGTGTGTGTGTGTGTGTGTGTGTGTGTGTGTGTGTGTGTGTGTGTGTGTGTGTGTGTGTGTGTGTGTGTGTGTGTGTGTGTGTGTGTGTGTGTGTGTGTGTGTGTGTGTGTGATGGGTGTGTGTGTGTGTGTGTGTGTGTGTGTCTGTGTGTGTCTGTGTGTGTGAGCTATCATCATTTTGTCATGGCTAGTGTTTGTTTGTGTGTGTGTGTGTGTGTGTGTGTGTGTGTGTGTGTGTGTGTGTGTGTGTGTGTGTGTGTGTGTGTGTTGTATGTATGTGTGTGTGTTTGAAGAGGATAGTGTAATAGTCAGTATACCGTCCCAACATGCGTATACTGTACAATTTATCTATTCGTATGTGTGTGTGTGTGTGTGTGTGTGTGTGTGTGTGTGCTAATTAAAGTGTCAATTGTCGTTTCATTGCGCGTACAAATCAAAGCACAAACCAGGGTTCATGTATCTGCATGAACCCTGGCACAACC
>JAWZYT010006952.1:25000-27500 GCA_034508575.1 Petrolisthes manimaculis | reverse complement strand
TTTTACGACGTTCGATCTCTGTAAATAATATATCGTCTTGGTTGGTGAGCTTCATTCCCAGGACTGATCAGGGCCATTTTTACAGTCACGTCTAGTCACTTTATTATGTACCACTTTTGTATTGTTCGATATTTTACTTGGTTCTGTGATTTCTTCAGTAATTTCTAAGTTTTGTTTTGGCTATTCATTCATGTTATTTTTTATTTGGTTATTCTCTCAGGGTTATTTTTTTTTTTTTGGGGGGGGGGGTTATTCTCTCCGATTTTTTTTTTTAAATTCTTTCAGGTTTTGTTTTGTTTTGGTTATTCTCTCCGTTGTTTTTGTTCTCTCCAATTTTTGTCTTGTTTTGGCTATTCTCTCTGTTGTTGTTTTTTGTGCTATTCTCTCTGTTTTTTGTTTTTGTTTTGGTTATTCTCCGATCTTTTTTTATTTTTTTATTCTCCCCTATTTTTGTTTTGTTTTGGGTTTTCTCTCCTGTTCACTGTCAAGCCTATTATATCTTATGTATACACTAACTATTTTTATCCTTAGTTTTATTACAGGCTTCCTTTCTCCACGATATCATATTTCTCCTTCCTCCTCCTTCTCCTCCTCCTCCTCCTCCTCTTCCTTCTCTTCCTCCTCCTCTTCCTCCTCCTCCTCCTCCTCCTCTTCTTCCTTATCCATCACATTCTTCCCTTCTACTGATTTTTGCATTTATTCTTCCCTCCTCCTCCTCCTCCTCCTCCTCCTCCTCCTCCTCTCCCTTCTCTAACACACCCTACCTCTCTCTCTCTCTCTCTCTCTCTCTCTAAGTTCTGGCTGCTTGACTCCGCCGGAAAATAATAGTGGTTTTAATTCAGCCGCTGTCTCTCCTCTCTCTCTCTCTCTCTCTCTCTCTCTCTCTCTCTCTCTCTCTCTCTCTCTCACATATCTTTTTTCTTTTATCTCCCTCACACACTCCTGCCCCTCACTCTCGTCACACTCACACCTCAATCTCCACTCCTTTCTTTATATACATACACACACACACATACACCTATACACCTACCTTTATCTCCCCTCCTCTTCTCTTCATCACAAACACACACACACTCACACACACACACTTATATCCCCTCCTCTTCTCTCCATCACACACACACACACAGTCTTATCTCCCCTCCATCACACACACACACACACACACACAAAAGCCACTTCCCTTCCTCTCGCACATATCTTTCTTTTTGCATTATCTTTATCGCTCCATTCCCCCCTCCCCCCAACCCACCCCATCCCCCCATTCCCCTACTCAACACACCTTCCTCTGCCCCTCCTCCCTACCCCTACCATCACAAACCTATCCCCCCACTCCATCCTTATCATAACTATTCTCTCTCTAACACATCCATCCCTATTTTCTTTTTCCACCTCCTCCATCCACTCCCTCTTCCCTTTATTCTTCCTCCACCCCCTCCATCCACTCCCCTCTCCCTTTATTCTCCCTCCTTCCCCCATCCCATCCACTCCCTCCTCAGTTTATTCTTCCTCCACTCCCTCCATCCCACCCCTTCCCTTTATTCTTTCCCCATACCACTACACCCCCTCCCTCTCTTCCCCCATCCCCCTCCATCCACTCCCCCACCCCTTCCCTTCCCTTGCCTCTCTCTGTGTGTGCGTCGTGGGAGTAGTAAAGTAAGAATGTGGTAGTGGTTATTTGTAAAGTGGAACCGCTGCTGCCTTCCTGGTGGTGCTGCTGGTGGTGGTAATTGTTGTTGTTGGTGTTGTTGTTGTTGTTGTTGTTGAGGGGGGGGGATGATGATGATGGTGGTGGTGGGGGGGGATGATGATGATGATGATGATGATGGTGGTGGTGGTGGTGTTGTTGTTGTTGTTGTAGGTGGTGGTGGTGGTAGTAGTAATGTTTGTGTTGTTGTTGTTGTTGTTGTTGTAGGAGGTGGTGGTGGTGGTGGTAGTAGTGTTTGTGTTGTTGTTGTTGTTGTTGTTGTTGTTGGTGGTGGTGGTGTTTTTAGTTATGGTAGTATATAAATAGAGGGTGGTAAGTAACTGTTGTTTCTATTTTTCTTTTTGTTGTTTTGGTGGCAAAGGGAAATTTGTTGCTGCTGCTTAAATTCTAGTGATGGAAACTGTCTGTGATACTTTGGTCATTATATACAATTGAAACCCCTATACATAATTCACAATCTTATTTATGCATACAAGCTCGTATAAACTCGTGACGGTGAGATATATATACAAATAGGAAGACTAATGAAACTTCTAAAACCCCTTCGACTAATGAAACTTCTAAAACCCCTTCTGTATCACTTAAAAGATCCCCTATTGGTAATACTGAACTGATCCCCTATTGGTAACACTGAACTGATTTATTTCTTGGTATAGTACTAAATATTGGATCTTCACGAGTCCTCCAATGTATGTCAGTAAACAGGACCAGATAAACAAAATAATGGTGGTGTGTTGTGGTGGAATAGTCTGCTGGAATCAAGTTGCTCCAGATATACCAACAGTGAATATT
>JAWZYT010006952.1:17500-20000 GCA_034508575.1 Petrolisthes manimaculis | reverse complement strand
AGAGAGAGGAGTGAGAGTGAAGAGAGAGGAGTGAGAGTGAAATCAGAGGAGTGAGAGTGAAGTCAGAGAAAGACACAAAGAATAGTGAGAGTGGACTGAGAGTGAGAGAAAGACAGGAAAGAGTAGTGAGAGTGAAGGGAGAGTGAGAACAAGACAGGAAAGATTAGTGAGAGTAAAAAGAGAGTGAGAGGAAGACAGGAAAGAATAATGAAAATGAAGTGAGAGTAGTGAGAGTGATAACAGTGATTAAAAATGTGATCATTCCTTTGTGACACTATTAGTGAAGGATTTGTGTGGTGTTAGAATGAGAGTAAGTATTATCACCAGTGGAACAGGCTTACCACCTCTACATAGCACTGGCAATAGGGGTGGTTCCATTACTTTTTTTGCCGACTGTACCTCTCCATCAATAAAGCTACATACATACACACATACATACATGGAAACATAGGGGAGGCCTGCACACACACACACACACACACACACACACACACACACACACACACACACACACACACACAGGGAAGGGGTAGAGACATACATAGAAGGGTGAGAATGAGGTATGGATAGGAAGGTTTGGGAAAGAGTTTGGATAATATGGGAAGCAAAGGGTTAATGAAATGTTGGTTGGTGTTGAGGAAGGGATGAGAGAAGAGATAATCAACACAACTATATTTACCGATACCAAACACACCAATACAACCAAACTGACCTACACAACACACACACACACACACACACACTCACAAAGCAAATCCCTTTTCTCCTTCCACACCGATACCAAACACAACAACACAACCAAGCAAACTCACTCACCAACACTACACACACACACACACACTCTCTCTCTCACAAAGCAAAACTCTTCTTCTACGTCCACACCGATACCAAACTGACCTACAAGGCTACACTACACACACACACACACACACACACACACCAAGCCATACCCTCTTCTCCTTGCACAGACACACTTCCCTCCCACAAGGTGTCTGACACTCACTGCCCACCTCACGTCTATACCAACACCACAAAATGTCAACACAACATCCATTCCTTCCTCAACTCGACCACATCTCACACCACCAGTTCACTTTTATGTGTTGGCTGCAAGTGTCTGTGGAATTCTTATATGCAATTCTCTCTCTTTGTCTCTCTCTCTCTCTCTCTCCCCCTCTCTCTCTCTCTCTCTCTCTCTCTCTCTCTCTCTCTCTCTCTCTCTCTCTCTCACATTAATTATTGCTGGTGGCTGTACTGACTGACTGAACACATTTCCTTCAACTCTCGCAACACGAATATGAAAGTACCAACAAAACCAAACCAAATAATTTTAACTCAACCCAACCCTATTGACTTTAAAACATACAACTATAAGAGGAAAAGCTAAGAAATACTACTGCTAATAATAAAAATAAGGGTAGATTGGTTGGTTGGTTGGTTGGTTGGTAGGTAGGTTGGTTGGTTGGTAGGTAGGCTGGTGTGTTAGTGTGTTGGTTGGTTGGTAGGTAAGTAGCTCGGTAAGTTGGTAGGAAGGAAGGAAGGAAGGAAGACTGGTAGGTAGGAAGGAAGGCTGGTAGGTAGGTAGGTAGGTAGATAGATAGATAAGTTGGTAGATAGATAGATATAGATAGATAGATAGATAGATAGATAGATAGATAGATAGATAGATAGATAGGTAGGTAGGCTGGTAAGTAGGTAGGTAGGTAGGGTGGTAGGTGTGTTGTTGGTTGGTGGTAGTGGGGATGCTAATTTCCCCCCGAGAGGTAATCAAAGTTTGTCGTCTTATTTAACATTCTTGGGATTAAATTGGAACCCTTGTGTGGGTGTGTGTGTGTGTGTGGTGGTGTGGGGTGTGGGGGTGGTGGGGGAAACCATTTGTTTACCTGGCCTTCTGGGGGTGGGAGGGGAGATGGGGGAAGAGTGGAGATGGGGGAGAGTGGTTGGGGTGGGGGGATGTAGATGGGAGGGGAGGGAGAGGATTGGAGAAGGGGAGATGGAGTGGGATGTGGAGATGGGGAGGGGATGGAGTTGGGAGGGGAAGGTATTGTGTGTGTTGGTAGTGGGGGTGTTGAGGCAAGGAGTTGAAGTAAGAGACGTGGAAAGAAAGAAGTAGTGGTGGTGAGAACAGGCAGGTGAAATGGGAAAGAAAATAGAATAATAGAAATAGTATAATAAGAATTTGGAATAGTGAAGGAAGGTTGGGTTAGATCTATAGGTGGAGTAAGAAACTGGAGTGGAGTAGGGAAGATAAGGTGGAATGGTAGTGGAAGTATATATGGGTGTTGGGGTGAGAAGTGGAAGATGGATTGATTGATTGATGGATATTAGGCGCCGCAACGTCGAGGTCCTATAGCGCCAGAAAAAGGTGGGTAGGTGGGTAGGTGGGTAGATAGATAGATAGATAGATAGATAGATAGATAGATAGATAGATAGATAGAGTGTGACAGCAAGCAGGAAGGAAATAAAAAGAAAAGAGGGACAGCTGAAGAACTGAAAGATG